>CAUYQG010256178.1:0-15868 GCA_963574415.1 Tarsius wallacei
AACTGACAACCAATTCCTGATCAAAACCCTAAGTGCCCATGCCATAAGAGATAAGATAGACAAGTGGGACCTCATCAAACTTCTGTGAAGCCAAAGAAACCATCAAGAGAGCAGGGAGACAGCCCACAGACTGGGAAAAAATATTTGCCCACTCCATGTCTGACAAAGGCCTGACATCCAGGATCTACAAAGAACTCCAGCATGCTGAAAAGAGAAAAACAAGAAGCACCATACAAAGTGGGCAAACAATAGGAACAGACACTTCTCAAAAGAACACCTGAAAGAGCAGCCAACAGATACATGAAAAGAGGTACGGCCTCACTAGTCATCAAGGAGTCTGCCACTTCTGAGATCAGATTACCAAGTGACTGGGACTTCGGCTTTGCTTGCTTGCTCTGTCTCTAGGTCTGTTTCTCTCTCCCTCCCTCCCTCCCTCTATATCTCTCTCTCTCCATCTCTCTCCTTTCTCTCTCTCTCCCCCTCCCTCTGTCTTTCTCAATCTCTCACTCTTAATCTCTCTCACTCTCCCTTTCTTTCTCTCTTCTGTCTCTCCTCTGCCCCCCCCCCTTTATTTTAGGTGTTCCCATGGAAAAAGCCCACATAGATGCCTCTGTCCAGTATGAACTTATCAACAGCCATGCCAACACCTTGATTGCAGTCTGAGACACCCCAAGGCAGGGGCAGGCAGCTAAGCTAGAGCCAATTTCTTGGCTCTAGAAAGGTTGCGGCAATGTGTATTGTTTCTAAGTAGCTAAATTTTAGGGCAGTTTGTTATGCGACAATAGATAGCTAACTCAGAGAAGAAAAGGCTTGTGTTGACACAGGGATACAAGTCAGCTGGACTTAGTCCCACCTGGGAGGCCAGCCTCGACACCAGCCCTGGACAGCCTCCTCCTGGAAAGGAACCCCAGGATACGTACCATGATCTAAAAGACTAACCTTTGGAGGAAACCATGCTATTAAAACCACAAATATTAAGTGTCTGAATATCAAATGTCTACCTTGTTCAAAGGGATAATTCTTTCCTCACAGTCATTTCATTGTTCTTAAAATATATCTGAGCCGGGCGTGGTAGCTCACACCTATCATTCCAGCATTTTGGGAAGCCGAGCAGAGAGGACTGCCTGAGCTCAGGGGTTCAAGACCAGCCTGGGCAACATGGTGAGACCTCGCCTCTATAATAAATCAAAAAATAATCCAGCATGGTGGTGCATGCCTGTGGTTCCAGCTACTTGGAAGGGTTGAGGCGGGAGGATCGCCTGAGTCCAGTCCAGACTGCACTCCAGTCTGGGCAACAGAGAGAGAGACTCCAACTGAAAGAATGAAAGAAAGAAAGGGAGAGAGAGAGAGAAAGCGAGAGAGAAAGAAAACAAAAATAAGCAAGAGGAAAAATTTATCTTTTGTCTTTAAGTAGCTTCTAAACTGCTGCTGCAATGGAATCTCTAACAACAGGGCTACACACTTGGGATGCAACCTTTTCATCAAGATGCATTGGGTATCCAAACTCAGTGATTGATGACATTCAGCTCCATCCCAGTCTTTGTGCACTCCTGGGTCGTGGCTGTGTGTTCCCAGACACGGTGCACACCAGGCTCCCGCTGCACTCTGTGTTTCGGGTCTGCTTGCCCTTATAGCTGGGCAACCACCCCTCCCCCATAGATGCCTGCCCCACGATGCATGAAGAAAGCCCCTCAGCGTTGGCTCTTCCTTGCACCTCCTCTGTCTCTAGAAGGGTCGCCACATGCAGTCGTTTTATACAGGTGACCTGGCCCCCTGAGAAGCACTGTTTTCCAGGAGGAATACAGTTTGGTAATTGCCAACATGAGTTTTAAAAGTCAAAACAAAACTTGACACATTGCAAAAATGGATACAAACGTCGAAGTGGCTTTAATTTAAAGCATTTATGTGAAGGTGTTTTGGTGGTTGGCATGAAACAACAGGTTTTGGCATACATGCAGTTTTTTCTGGGTCTACCCAGCAAACTCAAAGACTTCTCTGTGTGGGCCTGCCATCTAGTGGGCAGATCAGCCGGGCTAGCCAGCCACAGAAGCAAGCTGGGTTTGGTACTGGTGACGAGAGCCAGACGGTTCCGCAAGTGTTTATTGAGCACCTGCTATGTGCGAGGTACTTTCTTACAAGCTGTGAGAAATGTTTTAAGTAACTGAAAACTTAGACCCTGAGTTCAAGTGCTTGTGTATCCTTTTCTCCGAAGTTTTAAAACCACAACCTACTACACGGTTGCGTTTAACCTCATGACCCAAAATTATTTACAGGTACTGTGACAGTCAAAAGCCCCAATGCCTCCTAGGCCCTTTTCCTGTCACCCAGCCTGTGGTGAATGTAAAACAAATAATGACAGAATAAACAGAGGGTGATTTTGGAGGACATCAGAGCCTTGGAGAATCAATATGTACTGTAAATGTTATTAATGTGGTAATTTCTCCCACTGGCTCTAGTCAACGACAAATTTCCTCAAGAAAATTTAGTTTTCCCTAAATAACAAAATCAGAAGTGACATTTATCGTGAAAACTCAAAATTCGTTTTGTCTACAGAGTTTTAAATGATATTTTAAAGAAAATGCCAATAAATCACCCTGTATGAAATATATATATATGTTGCAAATTTAATAAAAGCTAAAAGGTGAAATAAAGGTACAAATGAGTTCAATATCCTCAACAATGCTGAAGAACCATTAAAACACTGATTTTTAAGCTAATATGTTAGAGAAAGCATTATCACCAGTGGCTTTAGTAATAGCCTGCTAAATTCAAAGCAAGAAATAGAAATGTAGTATGAAGATAAATATCAGCATAATTATAAAGAGTCTGACATACATTTGTTCATTTTAATTACACTTTTCCCAGAATTTTTGGACTGTCAACTGAAAAAAAAATTATCTTGGACAAAAAACAAGTACACCTAGCAGACTCAGAATTAATAACTGAAACTCTTATAATATTCCTGAGATTATATTAATTGATTAGAGGATATCATTAGAAAAGTTATTTTCTAATATCTTTCCATATCACAGTTAACTAGAGATAATCGCCTCCATGTGTATAGTGCTTTGCAGTTCATAAAATGCTTCTACAAACCTCATTTTAGCCACACATCTGTGGGCAGATACTCATTTCCAGTCTGACACAGGAGATACTTAGATTTCACGCAGCTGGCAGACATGTTTCTCCTCTGAGTCAATTACCAGCCACCGTCTGGAAAAATGTTGTGAGGTGTTCACAGTTAGTAGAAGAGGTGATGAATTCTTTCTTTCTAGTATAGTCAGTGGACTTAAGAAACAAGAGAAACACTGATGTCTAATTTTAAGTAGTTTTTACTGTATCGTGATGTAGAAAACCATGCTTTACTGTTTAAAACTGCATGCAGTATATTGTATATTGTACAGATTGCATATTTTAGGGAAGAGGAAAGCTAGCTGGAGGGATAATCACAAAGTCTTCTTTCATCTCCATGAAGTTCAATATCAGTGTGTTATAAATACATTTCACCCGAATTTCCTGAAATTATTTTGTGATTCTGAACGTCCTGTCTTTCCTTAGAAAAATTTTGTTTGGGTTCACCTTCCAAACGCACGTGTAGCCAACTTCAATTCATCAGTTAGCACCAATTTTCTCACATACATTGAGTTTGTTTCCGTGATTTGTTTGGACTTGGGCTTGGGCTTGTTGTTGTTTTGTCGTGCTTTTGGTGCTCTGCATATTCCTACATGAATTTTAGGTCGCCTGAGATCTTGGAGCGTTTTTCTTGTGTGCCACTAGTTGGTTTTTCCTCAGCCACGACCACGAGAAGATTAACAGTTTTACAACATCATAAAATGCTGCTGCGGTCGGTGTTCAAGCCATTTCCGATGCTGATATTGTGATGGGAAGGCAGTGCCTTCTCTGGCACTGAAAGCGTCAAGCACAGTTGACTCAGCTTCGTGAGTTTCCTATCTGGAAACTTTTGCACTCGCTCTCTGTGTGGCCTCTTGTAAGTCATTCTCGCCCTTTTTGGTCTGATATTCCTCTTTTGCGAACAGACGATAATAATAAAACAACATAGGACTTAAATGCGACAAAATTGAAATTATATTTAAATTCACACCATAAGGCAAGTAGCATTGAAAATGCGCCCTTGCCAAACACTTTTATCTACGATTCATCATGTCACTTAGATAATTTTATTATCATTTGCTAGACACACTCACACATACTAATAATCTTATCTTACTTTTCGAGGATAAATTTCTAAACAAAAATACCAAATATGATATCATTTTAAAATATTTGTGACACCTGCATTGAGAGTTGGGGAGGAAATTGGGAGTTCCATGTTTATCTCTATGTAGCCATTATTTTGGTTCCTTTGAATTATTCTTAGGGCATAATGTTTTCTTTCTAATGGTTAGGCAGTTCCATCTTCTTGTTCAGAAATGATGGTTTACTTTGAAAGCAAAGATTCATCTAAGAGAGTCTTCTTGCAAACCCAGGTGAAGAGATGAAATCTTGACGTCCACACATTCCAAGCTCCTACCTTCACGCATTTACAGTGTGTTACGTTTTCCAGCTTTCTCATATTTAGCGATTTATGGCCTGTTCTCCAGACTTAAGGCTAGAGTATATGTTTAAATAGACAGAAGAGCTGCTGAAATGTATTTTAAGTAGAGATAGCTTGGAATAAAAATCTCTGCTCAGTTTCAAAACAGGTTGCCCCAAAAGCTAATGAGCCAGTAAGAAATCAGATACACTCTCTGCAGAACTCAGCGGAGTAATGTGGGCTGCTGGATGTGGACCTAAAAATGGCTGCTTGGTATTCCGCCACGTTCAGCCAAGGCCTTCTAATTACTGGTTGGCAGTTTCTCGTTGGTATAAGTGCTAGGTATTTAAATGTTCCTGCCCCATACAGCGTTCATTTGTACAAATGGATGACAACAGAAGCAAAATGCAATTCAAGCCAAAATGTTTGGGGCAAAAAGTAAGACAACGTTGAACAATGATTTCTGAAAAAAAAATTATGAGAAGTTATATAATGAATTAGTCAATATGCTCCTGTTACATACCAGCCTTCTTCTCTACTCAAATGTCTTGTGTCAAGTTTTACACGTGATTGCCCAAATAAATTAGAAATATATCTCAGAATAAGTATAGGGCCCGATAGTTTATGTGCCCTGACCCACATTTATCTGTGCTTAAAGACAAAAACCCTAGGTACTTAAATGTTCCTGTCCCTACGTACATACCATTCATCCGATGATACATAATAAGAAGGAGGCTATGAGTTCACAAGAACCATCTAGGGCTTGCTAGCACATCAAGAAAGGAAGGTTTTTTTCATATGAGAAAGCAATGAACGGCGTTACAGTTTGGGTGACTAGTTCAAACTCCTCACAAGGCTAAGTTCTGCTGTGAATGATGGATTGATAACTCACTCATAGACGATTAGATAGCTGGCAAGTTTAAGCAGGATATCCAAGGGGCTGGCCTTTTCAATGGTGAGATATAAAAATCCAGGATTTATGGGCAGTCATTTTCTGCCAAGCGAACCAAGTAACAGAAAAAGCTCAGCTGCAGAGAGAAAAATTAGGCAGCAAAGAAAGAGAGCACGGAGAGGGGGTCAGAAAACGAAACTTTTGCATCCACATGAGAAGTTTGGTTCCTATTTGCTGTTTCACTTGCTGTCAGGGACGCCCAGTTGAAAGTCTGCCTTGAGTTTCATTTTAAAAACTACAAGCAAAACCCCTTCATAATTAAAATAGATGTCTTTGTTTAAGCTGGCCTGTGTCGATTTCTTATATTCACAACAATAACAACAAATCAAATCATGAGATGAAACGGTGAGAGGATAGAAAAGAAAATAGCCTATACTAGAAATGAAAGTGACTTTGTGAAAGTAAGTTGTCTATAACGAGAAATTGTAGGGCAACAGTATTTTCTAAGCAAATCAATAATGGCTTCAGAGATCTTTCAACTACTGTATTTTTCACCTTACTTTTTAGAGGATTTACTTTCCTCTTGTTCTTATTCTACCAAAAGCACATTTAACAGTTCCATTTCATAAGTAAAACATCTTAGCTGGGCACAGTGGCCCATGCCTGAAGTCCCAGGACTTTAGGAGGCTAATACAACAGTATGGCTTGAGTCCAGGAGTTCAAGACCAGCCTGGGCAAAGTAGCAAGCCTTCAACTCTACGGAAAAATTTAAAAATTAGCCAGGTGTGATGGCATGTGCCTATAGTCCCAGCTACTCAGAAGGCTGAGGTGGGAGAATTGCCTGAGCCCAGGAGGTCAAGGCTAGGGTGAGCTGTGATCCTGTCACTATACTCCAGCCTGGATATCTAAAAAAAAAAATAGTTGTTCAAAGATGATCAGTAGATATCAATAATTTAGTATTTGATTAAACAGATCAAATGATTTACTTACTATACTGCTAACATTAGTGACAGTTTTGTATCTGTGTGGTCTATACAATGTCTGGATATGCTACCTGCCCTTGCAAATCCAGGAATATGATCTGACATTGTTGCCCATTCCAGTCTTTTGTGGAAGAACATTGAAAAACAGTGGGATGGCTTTGAACTTAATGCCCAGCTGAGACTGAACACTAAATGTACTCTGATATTTACACTTTATTTTCATCTGAATGAAGATCAATGTACTCTGACATTTACACTTTATTTTCATCTGAATGAAGATCAATTATACCTGTCTCCTGAGTGTCAAACTTAATTGAAGGATGTGCAAAATTTACTAGCATAATCTTTAGATATATCTAATGACAAAATATTCCCAGTAACATTAAGAAATATGACTTTATTTTATTTAGAAGCATTACTATATCTAGTGAGCTTAAACTCGGTCTTTTTTTTTTTTTTTACATAAAGCATACACATACACACACACACACACACACACACACACACATTCTGGAAAACAGCAACAGTTCTATTGCTTAGGCCAAGTGTGAATTCCCACGTGTGTAAACCTTCAGTAACTTCAGGTACCTCTGAACATTGAGAGGAAATAAAGGCTCTGCCTACCCACTGAAAACAATATGGAGGTTTCTCAGAAAATTAAAAGTAAAACTACCATCTGATCCAGCAACTCCACTCCTGGGTATATGGCCAAAAGAAATGAAAGCAGATATTGAAGAGATATCGTCACCCCCATATTCACTGCAGAATTATTCACAAGAGGTGAGGTGTAAAAACAGTCTAAGTGTCCACTGCTGGATGAGCAGATTTTTAAAAATCACACGCACACACACGCATGCGTGCGCACACACACACAATGGAATATTATTCAGACATAAAAAGAAGGAAATTCTGCCTTTTGTGATGACATGGATGAACCTGGGAGACATGATGCTAAGTAAAATAGGCCAGGCATGGAAAGACACATACTGCACGATCTGACTTAGATGTGGAAACTGAGAAGTCAAACTCAAGGAAGCACGGAGAGTGATGACCAGGGGCTGGAAGGTGGAGGAAACGGGAGAATATTAATCAAAGAACACAAACTTTCAGTTATAAGATAATCAAGGTCTGGACATTTAAAATCGTCACGTTGTACACCTTGAACATACACAGTCTCTATTTGTAAAATGAGCATTTAAAATAAAAATGCATAACAAGCGGAAAAATGCTCAGTTTGCTCTTGTCTGCTGAAAAACCCATTTCACGGACTGAGAACTGAAAAATTCCTCTTTTCATCTCTACGTTGCATGCTGGTTTACATTGTTAGAAAGTGCAAAGCTCTTAAAAAATGCTTGGTGCACACTAAGCATTTAGTGTCTCTTAGTGGTTATCATTAAGTTACCTAGATCACAGAAATAAATCCTTTCAAAATTAAGATAGTCTCAATCCAGAAGTGCTGCTATCACCAAATACCGGACACTGGATCATTTATAAAGAACAGAAATGTAGTTTTCATGGTTCTGGAGCCTGGGAAGTTCAAGATCAAGGTGCTGGGAGGATTTTCGTCTGGTGAGGGCCCATTTCACAGATGGTATCTTCTCTTGGAGTTCTCATAGTGTAGAAGCAGAGGGTAAAGGGTGTCTAAGACAATTCTCTCCAGCCCTGCTGTGAGGCACAAATCCACTCATAAGGTCAGAGCCCTCCATGACTCAACTGCCTTCCAAAAGGTCCCACCTCTCAACACTACCACCATGGGGATTAAGTCTTGTCATAAATGTTGAAGGGGACACATTCAAACCACAGCAAAGATGGAGAACTTCTCCCCACTACACAGCTACTTCTTTTGAGCAAAGGCTGCAAGTTATCTAAGTCACAAGCTGTCTATTCTCCAGTGCCTGGTATAGTTCCAACAAATCTTCATGAATAATAATCAATAGCTATATTGTGTGTCTCTCATTTCAACCTTCAATAGAAGGTAGTGAAAAGAAAAACTGTTCTCCAGACGGTTTCAAGTATGCAGAGCGAAATTTGGTAGGTATTTCCAGAGGTATACCCCAGTATGTGGCAACATCTCCAAAGAGCAGCTTAATATTCCTATCTAATTCCATCTATGAAATGTTCAAAAACAGGCAATGCAAAGCTATATTTTTGTGATGTGTGTGTGTGTGTGTGTGTGTGTGTGTGTGTGTGTATGTGGAGGACTTACTGTATCTAGTAAAGATGATGTTTATCCAACTAGGGGAAAATATATTTGTCAAAACAATATTTGGGCTGGTATTAAAGACAGAAGTGGCTAAAACTTATTAAAATACATTATAAGGGATAACTATATATATATATATATCTCTCTCACATTTTTTGTGTTATGTTAAAACTATTCAAACAATTAAATAATTTTGACTGGGCATGGTGGCTCATGCATTTAATCCTAGAAATTTGGGAGGTCAAGGCAGGAGAATCATCTGAGCCCAGGAATTCGAGACTAGCCTGGTCTCAAACTTTGTGCTACGAAGACATAGCATTTCACCTCTGCAAAAAATGGAAAAATGAGCCAGGTGCAGTTGCTCACGCCTGTAGTCCCTGCTACTCAGGAAGCTCAGACAGAAGGATCGCCTGAGCCCAAAGGGTCAAAGCTGTGAGCTGTGATCCTGCCACTGCATGCCAGCCTGGGCAATAGAGTGAGACCCTAACAACTCAAATAAAAAATAAATAATGATTTTCTCGTAAGTCAATATAAGGGCTGGGATCCTGTAAACTTCTGAGGTCTTGTCAATATATTTCTTAACTTGGGTGGTAGTTGAAGTGGAATTCTCTCTATATTTGTTCTTTTAATTTAATATATATATGTATAAATATATTTACATACACACATATGTATATATATATGTGTGTTTCAGGCAATCTTCAATTTTTACTTTATATTTTATTGTTAAAAAATAAATCACATAGAGGCAAAAATTTATAAGTGAACCGTGACTTCTTTTCCAAACCCGCTTGCTGGGAGGATGAACTGGTCCATCTGAGAGCTTCCCCAATTTCAGCCTACAGGCCCATCATAGCTTTCTCACTTGCCTTGTAAGTCGCTCTGATGGGCTTCACTAGCTGTGAGCTGCTGGAAGCAAATAATCATATTTTGGCACCTTCAAGGCCTGCGACCAGGGTAGAGCAGTCTTCCTCTGGCCCCTGAATTGATGCTTCTTAAATGAGTTACCCAATCAAGCAATTGTTCCATCTAAAAGAAGCACGGTGATCGTGACTGGAAGAAATGTAGAGTAAATCCTTCCTCTCCATGACTCACCCCAACGAACACCAAAAACACTGCCGACGTCGGGAAGTTATTTATCTTCCCAGAGCCTTCGTTTTCTCATAAGTAAAATACAGAGGACACATTTGCCTCCTGGAATCTGACAACTTCACATAATTACATACACAAATACAGCAACTTTGTAATATATTGTCTATAGTATGACACTTTCGAGGGTAAAAGGGAGACATCTGAAACAGTTAAAATCATTTAAAATTAAATTTTTGAAACACTTACTAAGAAAATATTTGAATATATTTTGTCATATAAACTTTTAGTTCTATTTTAAACTAAAAGGTACATGTATCAATTCACACGCAAGTAAAATTGCCTAAATATCATGTTTACTTTTCATAATTGCAAAATAACATCAGAAGAATAGTTATCCCTTATAATGTATTTTAATAAGTTTTAGCCACTTCTGTCTTTAATACCAGCCCGAATATTGTTTTGACAAATATAATTTTCCCCTAGTTGGACAAACATCATCTTTACCAGATACAGTAAGTGCCCCACATACAAACGAGTTTCATTTCAAGAGCACGTTTGTAAGTCTAATTCATTTGTAAGTCCGAAAAAGTTAGCCTAGATACCCAACTAACACTGTCAGCTATACAGTACTGTACTGAAATAAGTTTATAATACTTTTCACACAACTAATACATAACAAACAAACACAAAAAATAAAGAAAACATTTTTAATTCTACACTACAGACAACGTGAACTAACTTACGTGATTGGACATGCAAACGCACATTCGTGTCATTGGAAGTTCACAGCCTAAAGGTTCGTATGTAGGAGACTTACTGTAATATGTATACACTTTAATATAACGAGTAACATTATTGAACAGTTAAATTTTCTTTTTATGAGTAATGGTTTACACACAGGAAAATGTGCAAATATTAATTGTACAGCATGACTGTATGATTGCACAGCCATCATATGTGCCAAATGTACCTTCTTCCAAGTCAAGCCCAGTTAGAATATTCCCATCACCCTTTTTGTCTCTTTCTTGTTTTGAGTAGGGATCTCACTCTGTCACTCAGGCTGGAGTGCAGTGGCAGAATCATGGCTCACCACAGCCTCGACCTCCGGGGTTCAGGGAATCCTCCCGCCTCAGCCTCCCGAGCAGCTGGAACCACAGAAGAACACCATGCCCAGCTAATTTTCTTCCATTTTTTCGAAGAGATGAGGTTTTGCTTTGTTGCCCAGGCTGGTCTTGAACTCCTGGGCTCAAGCAATCCTCTGCCTCGTCCTCTCCAAGTTCTGGGATTACAGGTATGAGTTGCAGCTCCAGGTGTCTTTTGCCTCTCTCTGGTCACTCCCTCTTCCACACCAGAGGCAGACACTCTTCTGATCTATTTCTGGCACCGTAGGTTAGCATATTCTGTTCCTGAGAGCCCTAACACTGGAACCCCTCTTTCACGTCTACAGTTATGGCTTCTTTCACTCAGGACTGTGTCTGTGATATTCTCCCCTTCTGTTACTTGTACCATTCACGTATGCTTTTTTTAAACGGAGAAAGGAATATTTTTTAATACGGTACCACATTATTTTTTTGCCCATTCTTTTCCCAATGAACATTTAGGTTGTTTGCAATGACAGGTCTTAATAATAAAGCTGCTGTAAGTCTTGTTTTCTAAGTCTTTGGGGGAACATACTGCATTTACTGTTTCTCTCAGATAAATCCCTAAAGTGGAAGTGATGGGTCACAGCCCAGGTGTCTGTTGAACATTATTAGAAACGGCAAAGAAAGTTTGCAAAGTGGCTGGATTATGGCGTAGGCTACAAACAATATATCAGAGTGCCTGTGGCTGTGATTTTTAAAAATAGGTTTATTCTCTAAATGTTTACATAACAATAGCCATACATTTTGACAACTAGGACTTTTTTAGCTGGCAGGATATTACAACTTGTTTGGCAGGAAAAAAAAGTATAAATTATGTGGTTACTCAAACCAAGTTTTTCAATTTAGTAAGAACGTGACTTTTACTTCAGTGCTTGTGTGTGTGTGCGTGTGTGTGTTTGTGTGTGGGTGCAGCGTGCCTTTCTACTGCAAGCACATATAATTTATCTTAATGTGAAATCATTCATCAAACTTATAATAGCACACACAATAATATCAGAGGTTTCTCCTTCAGTGAAACAATCCTCTAAAAGTAAGCATTTGATTCTATGACTAGAAATGGGAACATTTTAATTGTTGTTGGAATTAGCTGGTTTCCTTTTGGAGGCCACTGGTGATGCAAATATAAAACCGTCTGCGAGTTCTCCTGCCAATATGGCTGCAGAGTCATTGCATCAACTTAAGTACGTCCGCGCACGCACACACAAACTTGGACCAAAAATGAGTCAAATTAATGCAGAAAAACAGCCATTTGATCTGCACCAAAATCATGCAGATTGCTGCAATCTTCTAAGGATAATGACCGGCCTTTAAATTGCTGATGCATGCTTTTTCCGCCATGCCCTGATTTGTGTGATTCAGTGTAGCCTCTATATTGGTTGATTAACGTCACCAAATATTTTGTCCAGTTGCATAAATCTTCATCAACGTCCTGGGAAAACTGAATATCAAGACTTAAGTTTTTCATTAAACATGTATTTTGTTTGTTTGGGGCACCTTAATATTGAAAGAATTTATTACAAATTTGAAAATGCTAATTACACATATATAATGATAGACCTATGTTATACAATGTATAACTAAATGGCGATGGTAAGGATGCTTGGCGTATTCTTGGAAAGCGCTCCAGTGGAACTGCTTAGGCCCTGTTCATCATGCATGTTTCAGATACGCTTAGCCTATAATTTCCCATGTTCCCCAATCACCCTGATTACTGGCAAGCTGACAGCTTCATGATCTCCCAGGCAATAGCACACCCCCGTAATTTCAGGGAATGCCTTTATACTGTTTTCCTAGACATGAAACCCTGACTGTCTTGACAGCTCAAATCCTTTGAGTTGGATCCTTGATCATCCTTGATCCTTGGAATATGCCAGCTTCACCTCATGCCTGTGGATGGGGCTGTCTGGGCCTTTGCTAGGGCCCTTGGCTTCATGACATCCCACATAGGATGCTCAACCTTGAGACTAAGGACTGGTTTTTTCCTTTTTTTTTTTTTTTTTTGTTTTTTGAGTTGGAGTCTCACTCTATCACCCCGGCTGGAGTGCAGTGGCAGGCTCACAGCCACCGCAGTCTCGAACTGCTGGGTTTAGGCGATCCTTCCACCTCAGCCTTCAAAGTAGCTGAAACTACAGATGCATGCTACCACATCCAGCTAATTTTTTTGATCTACTGTAGAGATGAGGTCTCACCAAGTTGCCCGGGCGGGTCTCGAACTCCCAGACTCAGGCAATCCTCTCGCCTCGGCCTCCCAAAGTGCTGGGATGACAGGCTGAGCCACCGCGCCTGGCCTACGGGCTGTTTTCATGACAACAAGAGCCTCACTATTTCTTTGATCCAAATGTTGTGACCCCAGGCTGGTGGGGGCTTGAGGAGTGTGATGGTGTCCAGGTTGTCTCTCACCTTGAGTCACACTGCATCAAAGAGATGGGGGGAGACTGGCTTCCGGTCCCTGTGATAACAGAAATCCCAACCTAGCTCAATCGGCCTTGCTCCATCTTCAGCTCATCCATGAGGGGCTTCCCTGGGGACACCTGCCCTTGTCCATCCTGCCTACAAGGTGCATATATTCTGCGTAGATTTTAGGCACATCTCCCAGGCTCATTCATCGCGAAGGGGAGGGGACATTAGTTCTAGTGTCTTTTTCTTCCTTGTGTACTCTTGTCTCTCCAGCACCACACATTGCTGTTCATAAATGCCTTTTCCTTTCAGCAAATCCTTCCACTCCATGCTTTCTGGTCTCTCCACCACAGCAAGGAAATTTTGGGGTGTGTGGGAAAGTGCCACTGAAGTGTACGTCTTGCTTAGCTGTCAATATGTGATGTTTTGCTAAAAGCAAGCAGTCAGAGGGGGATTATTTTGTGGTCTAAGAAAGAAGGCATCTACATGGCAGATGCGTTGAATATAATAACAGGATTTCGGGCATTTTCCCATCAGGAGTGCATGGCATGTGTCTGGATGCTTTTTCTTTCCTAATAAAATAAAAACACGTCACCAAACAAAACAAGGAAAAGCAACTCCTACCACCACTGTGGATCACAGGGAATTAGCAGTCCCTAGACACGCATAGCTGAGAGCATTTCAGTTTATCAGCAAGCATGCTGTGCTCCCTCTGAGAGAGATTTAGGTAGCCTGCATCTATAAAGTGATGGGAGAGAATGGCTATTATTTTATCATTACTGATTGACTTACGTACATAACAAACTCTGTGTTAAAAATAGAACTCTGTTTACTGCCTGCGGACCTCCCATATGACTAATTGAAACCACAACAGAAGCTTAAAGGTTCAGTGGGTATTACCACACCCATCCAAGCTTATTTTAATACAAATTGATACTCTGACCGGTGCCTTGACTCACACTAGTAATCCCAGCACTCTGGGTGGCCGAGGCAGGAGGATTGCTTGAGCCCAGGAGTTCACGACCAGCCTAGGTAATATAGCAAGATCTTGGGTCTACAAAAAAAATTCTTTTTAATTAGTCAGTTATGGTGACATGCAATTATTATCCCAGCTACTCTGAGACTGAGATGGAAGGATCACTTGATCCCAGGAGGTCGATGCTGCAGTGGGTCATGATTGTGCCAATGCACTCCAAAAAGGGCAACAGAACGAGATCCCCAACTCAAAAATTAATTAATTAACTAATGCTTTGTTAAAAGTGAAACATTTAGGACAAATGGTACACTAAACAGAATGCAAGGATAACCAGCAAAAAAAGAGCTGATCAGGGTAAACACAGCTGCCAAGTGACCCTAAACAGAGCATCTGGCATTTGCCTGAGAAAAGAGTGAGTGCTCTCTATGGCCTTTCTTTTATTTAACTGATACATAGTAACTGTTCGTATCTATGGGGTGCCTGTGATACTTTGATCTATACATGCAATGGGTCATGACCAAACCAAGATACATGGGATATTCGTCACCTCAATCGTTCATCCTTTCTTTGGGTTGGGGACATAGAAACTCTTCTGACTATTTTGGAGTGCACTAAATTCTTCTTAACTGCAGTCACCCTACTATGCTGTACTATCCTTCTGCCTCACTGTACTTTGTACCCATTCACAAACCTCTCTTCCTCCCAGCCCCCTTCCCAGTGTCTGGTAACCATCATTCTCCTCTCTACCTCCACGTGGTCAACTTCTTACAGCTTCCTCATATGAGTGGGAGATGTAATACGTGACTTTCTGTGCCTGCTTATTTCACGTCTGAGAATGTCTCCTAGTTCCATTCATGTGGCCGCAGAGGGCAGGATTTCAGTCTTGTTTCTAGCCAAATAATATTTCAGTGTATATATAAGCCACATTTCCTTTGTCCATTCATCCACTGATGGACCCTCAGGTCGATTCCATATTTGGACTGCCGTGAATAGGGCTGTAATGAACATGGGAGTGCAGGTGTCCCTGACAGGCTGATTCCCTTTCTCCTGGACAGACACCCGTCAGTGGGATTTCTGGAGCACGTGCTCGTTACATGTGTCGCTTTTAAAGGAAACTTCAAACTGTTTTCCGTAGCTGCTGTACTAATTTACTTCCCTACCAACTGTGTCCCAGTGTTCTCTTCTCTCACATCCTTTACGGCATTGGTTACTTTCTGTCTTTTGGATAATAGCCGTCTGAAGACATACAAATAGCCAACAGGTAGAGAAAAGATTGTTCAGTATCACTAATTATTAGGAAGATGCAAATCAAGACCACAGTGAAAGAGAACCTCACCTCAGTTAAAAGGGCTATTGTCTCTGTTTCTGTAGGTACTTGTATTTATATTAATAATAGTCCTCGTTAGTTAAAGCCTATTTTCAGTAAATCTCAAAGAATACAGCAACATGTTAATTAACTTGTTTTAAAATATATCCTTTCGGTTAACGTAACTAAGAAATGAAAACAAGCCGGGCTCGGTGGCTCAGCCTGTAATCCCACGCCTTTGGGAGGCTGAGGTGAGTGGATTGCCTGAGCCCGTGGGTTCGAGACCCGCCTGGGCAAGCGAGACCTCATCTCTACAATAAATCAAAAAAATTAGCCGGGCGTG
>CAUYQG010256186.1:0-24914 GCA_963574415.1 Tarsius wallacei
TGTGCACGCCTGTGGTTCCAGCTACTTGGAAGGCTGAGGTGGAAGGATCATCTGAGTCCAGCAGATCGAGGCAGCGGTGGCCATGAGCGTGCCACTGCACTCCGGCCTGGCTGACAGAGTGACACTCCGACTCAAAAAAAAAAAAAAAAAGAAAAGAAAGAAAGAAAAAGAAAAAAGAAAAGAAATGGTATGTGTGTGAAACGACTTTGGGACTCTGTCACGCTGCCTAGCTGCCTTCTTGTCTCAAAAAAAGTCTACATGGCAACTGTCATCCCAGAAATGGTAATGAATGCTATTGGTGTAGAGAGATGTTCTGGGGATGGAAGGGAGCAGAGAAAGCCATCCAGGACTTAGGAAACCTTTTAAATGGTCTTGCTGAAGACAGGGACTGCTCTCTGTTCAATGGTGCTTGGCACTCTGTGTGGTACCCACTTGGCAAAGGTCTTTGGGCTGAATGGATAATTGGAGGGAAGGCTCATGGAGCCAGGCCTGGAGAACACAGTGGCCGCCCAGACTCTGTTCCTGCCCTCAGGGACTTGTGATTTGGTCCCACACACAAGCATAGGCCCATGAGACACATTCAATACAATCTCATTTTAATGGCTTTTTGGGAAATTGGAGGCTACTAAAATTTGTTTAGGGGTACAATGCTCTCGTTTGGCAGGTTTTTTTTTTTTTAAAGAGCAAATCCAGAGAGCCTTTCCAACACATGATGGGATAAAATCATCTAATGTCCTCGTGAAAGCCTGAAAGGACAGCTTGGAAGACCAAGGAGACGTTTATCTGCAACTCACCTACCTCTCTTAGTGTCATTGGTCATTCCTCCTCTCCATTCCAGTCTCTAAAAGGAAGTGCCTTTTCGCCCTGCTGAGAATTTCTTCTCCCCGCCTCCCCCACCCCTTTCTTGTCTTTGAATATGGTTATATGAGGATGGGATGCTTGAAGCTGGGCAGCTATCTTGTCAACAGAACCATGGATGCTGAGACCGAGACGGGACATGTTGAGTTGCTGGGACATTCCAGAACATTCCAGAATCACTGATGCTTGAGAAAGATAATCTCCTACTTGTAGAGCTACTTCTGATCTGACATTTTTACCATCATTCTGACAGAAGGAGTATGTACTTTTATTTACTGATGAGGAAACTGAGGTATAGAGAGGTTAGGAAATCTTGCTAAAGAAGCCATGGTTATGGTGAAGCATAAGAGCCTGGATTCAAACCTGGGTCTGATACCAGAGGCACAGGAGCCCTGGAAATAGCACCTCAGGTGACCCTGTCTATACTGTATACATCTGGCTGTGACTGACACTCCTTTAGAAAACACTGCCATCTCCTAGGCTGGATAAATTCCTTTTATCTTTTTATTATATTTAGACAATTTTATTGAGGCATAACTCATGTAAAATAAACTGCTAAGCTGCACTTAATTTAATATGTACAATTCAGGCTGGGTGTGGTGGCTCATGCTTATAATCCCAGCATTTTGGGAGGCTGAGATGGGAGGATTGCTTGAGTCCAGGAGTTCAAGACCAGCCTGGGCAACATAGTGAGACCCCATCGCTACAAAATAAAAACAAATTAGCAGGGTGTGGTGGCACATGCTTGTAGTCCCAGCTACTCGGATTCCTTGAGCCCGGGAATTCGAGGCTGCAATGAGCTGTGATTGTGCCACTGCACTCCAACCTGAGTAACAAAGTGAGACTCTGTCTTAAAAATAAATAAATTAGTTTAAAAAATAAAATGTAGAAATCAGTGAAATTTGGCATATTACACACCTGTGAAATAGTTACACAAAAGGACCAGAACACTTCCCCCACCCCAACAAAGTCCCCTTGTGCCTGCTTTTCAGGACATCCCTTCTTCCACGTGTTCCCAGGCAACCACTGATCTGCTTTTTGTCACTATAGATTAGATTGCATTTTCTAGACTTTTATGTAAAAGGAACGGACTTAACTGTGTGGAAAAAAGTCTGACTTCTTTCACTCAGCATACTCATTTTGAGATTCATCCATGTTATTGCATATATCGATAGTTTCCTGTTTATTGCTGAGTAGTATCTCGTTGTATAAGTACACTGTGTT
Organism: Tarsius wallacei; assembly: GCA_963574415.1. Lineage (NCBI taxonomy): Eukaryota > Metazoa > Chordata > Mammalia > Primates > Tarsiidae > Tarsius > Tarsius wallacei. The sequence goes on from CAUYQG010256186.1 coordinate 2,083, forward strand.
TTGCTTTTCATGCAGCATTTGGGTTGTTTCTAGTTTTTGGTTATTATTAAAAATGAATTGTAAGCCAGGCACAGTGGCTAACGCCTGTAATCCCTAATTACCTAAGCCCAGGAGTTTGAGACCAGCCTGGGCAACTTGGGAGACCTCATCTCTACAATAAAAAAAAAAGTTAACCTGGCATGGTGGTGCATGCCTGTGGTTCCAGCTGCTTGGAAGGCTGAAGCAGAAGGATCAACTGAGCCCAGCAGGTCGAGGCTGCAGTGGCTGTGATCGTGTTACTACACTCCAGCCTGGGTGACAGAGTTAGACTCCAGCTCAAAAACCAAAAAAGTTGTAATGTGTGGACATATGCGTACATTTTTCTTGAGTGAATAGGAGTTACTGGGTCATATGGTGGTGTTTACTTTTTAAAGAAACTGCCAACCTGATTTCCAACATGGTTGTACAATTTGATATTCTCTTGGGAATCTATATGAGTTGGAGTTGCACCAAATTCTCACCAACATTTAGTATTGTCAGTCTTTTTCATTTTAGCCATTCTAGCAAGTGAGAGATGGTATCCTATGGTTTTAATTTGCATTTCCATGCTGGCTGTGGTGTTTAGCATTTTTTTATGTGCTTATTGTCATTCATATATTTTTTGTGGTGTGTTTCTTCAAACATTTTGTCAATTTTTTTTTTTTTAAAATTTGGAGTCTCACTCTGTCTCCCAGGCTGGAGTGCAGTGGCATACTCATGGCTACCCCAGCGTCAACCTGCTGGGCTCCAGTGATCATTTTGTCAATTTTTTGTTGTTGTTTGAGTCAGAGTCTCACTCTGTTGCCCAGGTTGGAGTGCAGGTGGCACACTCACGGCCACCAAGGCCTCGACCTGCTAGGCTCAGGCGATACTTCTACCTCAGCCTTCTAAGTAGCTTGGAACTACAGGCACATACCACCATGCCCAGCTAATTTTTTGATTTTTTTGTAGAGACGAGGTCTCGTCAAGCTGCCTAGGCTGGTCTTGAATGTGTGGGCTCAGGCAATCCTCTTGCCTCTACCTCCTAAAGTGCAGGGATTACAGGCATGAGCTCAGCTACATTTTGTCAATTTTTAAAATTAAATGTTTTTAGAAATTGAGATGTAAGAGTTCTTTACATATTTTGGATGCAAGTCACTTATCTGATAAATGTGTTATAAACATATCCTTCCAGCCTGTGGGTTGCCTTCCATTTTCTTAATGATATCTTTAAATAGTAAAATCTTTATAAAGTCCAATTTAGTAATATTTTGCTTTATGATATGTTTTCTGTGTTTGCTGAGTATCTGGGATTTGTAAACTTTTTCTCTCAGCAGTTATGGGCTGTTGCTGGCTATATTCTTCAAATTCTTTTTTCTGCTCTAGTCTATCTTTCCTTTCTGGGACTCATCACTTGTACTTTAGATTTTTGATGCAGGGTTCTGAAACTTTGCTTAAGAAAATACTTTTGTCTTTGTATTTTAGAGTGGATAATTTCTATTGCTCTACCTTCATGTTCACTAAGTCTTTCCCGTTCTTTTCCATTCTTCTATTAAGTCCATCCAGTGAATTGTAAAATTTCAGATATTGTATATTTTTAGTTCTGAAATTTTCATTTTATTTTTAAATATGCTCTATGAGATATCCTTTTTATTCATATTAATCATATTTTACTTTACTTCATAAAGTATTGTTATAATAGCTGCTTTTTTGTCCCAGAGTGATTATTCCAACATCTGGGACATCTTGGGGATGATTGTCTTTTCCTCTGAGAGTGACTATATGTTCTTGTTTGTTGTTGTTGTTGCTGGTGTTGTGATTTTCTTGTATGTTAAGCAATGTTGGGTTGTATCCTGGGCATTGAGATTCTGTTATATTCCCCTGAAGAATGTCAATGTTTCTGGTGTCACAGACAACTAAACTGATCAGACTGAAATTGTAAACTCTGTTGCTTGCTCTGGGCAGTGATTCAAATCTTGGTTCAATTCTTTAAGCTTGTGCTGCCCTGCATGTCCTGCCCCTGCATGCTTTGGGGTAAGCTACAGATTTACAAAATTAGAGGATTCTCATCCCCAGCTCTCTCCATTCTGGGATTTCTCCCCCCCCCCCTCCCCTGTGACTTGGGCTTCTTCCCCTGGTTTCTCTAGTCTTATCAGATGGTGCATTTTGATAAAAACTTTATTCACCTCTGGTGTGCTGCTTTGCAATTGTGGTTTACCCTTAGGGCAATCCGTGTGAGGAGTGGGGAGGGACAGGAACTCACTAGTTTTCTTCTCCGAAGTTTTTAGTCATCTTGTGTTACTCTACAAATCACCAGGTATTTTTTTAGTTTATAAAGTTATCGGCAGGAGGGTTGTTCTGAGGAGTTTAAACCACTAAACTCCAGGTGGAGCCAACGCCTTTTCTTTTTTGATCAGATGTGTCAGTCCAAAGTTTTTTCAAGACTCTACTTCTTCTGTGACCTTCATCTTTCTCTTCTTTTGCTTAAACAAAGATGTTCCTAGAAGCTCTATCCCAAGGTTCTGTCCTTAGGTCCCCTGCAGTGCTGCTAAATTTTCCCATGTATCTTTTATTCCCATAACCTCCCCGGGCTGCATTCCTACAATGTTGTTTCCACATTCGCCCAAGTTCCATTCTGAGTCACGTCTTTTGCATAATCCCATATAACCTTCAGTCTATAGCAGGTCTCTTATCTGACTCATCTGTTTGGGTTACTGTACAGTAATCATGCGGTGAAACAGGCTTAGAATTATTCTAAGTCAAAGATATTTATGTTATATCCCTAAATTCCTCACTGTGAGCAGAGAATCAAACACAACAGTGATGTTCCCAGTGATCTATGAACCTTAACAATACCTAATTTTGAGGATAATCCCCAAGGTACTGCCATAAGGCTTACTTACTTCCTCCCTTATTTCTTCCCGTGTATTGAGTGTTTATATTGATAACTAGTGACTGCCACTGCTTTATAGTTTTACTTACTCTCTTTATTGCATAGTCATTACCAAGTACTCTTTGAGCAGCTACTCCATCCTCTCAAGCATGGTTCTAGGCCCCAGGAAAGAGAATGGCAAATGGGGCAGATGTGGTCCCTGCTGTCTGGAGCTTGCTTCCGATGGGGGTCACGCTTAATGATCATTAAGCAAGCATTTCTCCATGATCTGTGTTAAAGAAAACAAGCAAGAGCATGAGAATGTGATGCCTGCGGACAATGAATGTAGCCTTAGATAGGGTGGTGTGGAAGACCACCCTCAGGAGAGACTTTGAGCCGAGATAAAAATGATGACAAGAAGCCAACTTCTATCAGAGGACACAAGTACAAAGACCAGCGAATCAGTCAATTTTCTGGTGCTATAAAGAAAGACCCGAGGCTGGGTGATTTAGAAAGTAAAGAGGTTTATTTGGCTCCCAGTTCTGCATGGCACCATTCTGGTGAGGCCTCAGGAAGCTCACAGTTATGGCAGAAGGTGAAGGAGAGTTGAAGTATCACATGTGGGTGGGTGGGGGGGAGACACACACAGAGACGCAGGGAGGGAGGAGGAAGATGGAGAGGGAAAGAGGGGAAGGAGAGGGAGGGAGACAGAGAGAGAATGAGAGGGAGAGGGAGAGGGAGGGAGAGAGAGAGAGAGAGAGAGAGAGAGAGAGAGAGAGAGAGAGAGAGAGAGAGATCCCAGACTCTTTTTAACAACCAGATCTCACATGAACTCCAGAAGTCACCACCAAGTCATTCTTGAATGATTCAGCACCATGGTCAGCAGTGGGGGGGGGAATCACATTTTCAAATTTCAACATGAGATCTGGAGGGGCAAACATCCAAACTGTTAGCCTGCATTCCTGAAACCAGCAGCAATGGTGGTATGAAGTACAGGGTTTGGGTGGCAGATGGGGCAGGGCGGGTGGGGCCTAAGGAGTCACAGTCAAGAATGTCATTCCTTGTGTGTTGCAAAGACCCTTGAATGGAGAAATTTACTTTTTAAAGACAACCATCAGAATAATGAAAGAAATCATGATCATTCACATTCAAGCTACTTTATTTGCATAAATAAAACCTACAGGAAAAATCCAATCCATTTATTTATGCGTGTGTGCTAATAATGTTTATAAACCTACTGGAGTAAAAAGAAATTCGACAGTAGAATCTTTTCTACAAAAATGCTAAGTCATTATTATTCCAATAAAAGAATCCTTTATTTTTCCTGTGTGTGTGTGTGTGTGTGTGTGTGTGTGTGTGTGTGTATAAATATATATATACAGGAGTATTTTATGAAGTTATGAAAAAGATCAATATTACCTGTCAAGTACAATCTTGCATGTGCAATAAAAAATGTTAAGGTTATCTGAATAAGAAATCCCTGGTGTCTATTAGAGAAAGCTTTTAATAGAACTTGCCCTGACAACTTATTCCTAAATCTTCTTTTTCCCCCAGCTCAATAAAATATTGCTACTTAATTGTGTGACTACATGAAACTGTCTTAGACACTCTTAGGGAATAAGTATTAAGAGTTTAAGTAAATGCAAATGATGTTTTTGCCACATTTTCTCAAAAGATTTTGCATGAGAATACAGACTATAAAATTAAACTGTATTTTTTGTTTGCAGTTTCTACTATATACCACTCTATATCTTTTACATGTATAGAAGATAAATACATGGTCCTAGTCTTATTCAGGTTTAAAGCCAGTGTCAGCCTCATTACTTCGTCAGCCACTGATAATCTCCTAATGCTGAACATCACAAGATAAAATGTGCTGGCATTTACTAGTTCCATAAAATTTACTAGCTCTTTTTCATCCTCCCCAATCTTAAGACAAGCATGACTTATGGTTTGAGATAAATGTACTTATTGTAAGAAGTACATGTAGTTAGATAGCCATCTGCCAACCTCATCCATAAACTTATTTCTGAGCCTTGACAGTCCAATTTGAGATCACCTTTTAGAAACTTCCCCCTTGGCCAGGTGCAGTGGCTCACGCCTGTGATCCCAGCACTTTTGGAGGCCGAGGTGAGATTGCCTAAGCCCACTGGTTTGAGACCAGCCTGGGCAATTTGGCGAGATCTCATCTCTACAATAAATCAAAAAATTAGCCAGGTGTGGTGGCACGTGACTGTAGTTCCAGCTACTTGGAAGGCTGAGGCAGAAGGATTGCCTGAGCTCAGCAGGTCAAGGCTGCGGTGGCTGTGAGTATGTCAATGCACTCCAGCCTGGGCGACAGAGTGAGACTCTAACTCAAACCCCCTCCCAAAAAAACCAAAAAAACAAAAAAACACTTTCTCCTTGAGCAGGTCTGTTTTTTGTTCCAGATTAGAGCAATTAACTGGGAAGAGAAACCCTAGGTGACACTCCTTGCCTTGAGTGAGCTGGTGGCTTCCCACACCCAGGGCTGGGGGGGTGGGGGGGGGACTAGGTTCTGAGTGATATGTCATCGGTGGACAGAGCTGTGTCCTATGGCTCATTGTGGCTCAGTTCCGTTTTTAAATCTCCTCCAGTAAAAATTCTCTACTGGAACAATTTGCTCTTTAGACAGATGTCACCACCTTGAACTTGGGGCAATCAGGGAAGGGGCTTCTGGACCTTGGCCAGGCTTCGTCAATCTAGGGCCTCTGCCTTGGAAAGGGTTCTCCAGGCCAGGAAAAGTAGTCAAAAGTGCGGAGTATCCTCAGTCGTGAATTGCTGGTACAACTGCTTGACTGTGGGAAACATTTTCCAAGACCAAGAAGCAGTGTTAAGGAGCATGGGCGGGGCATGGGGCAGTGGGGAGAGAGGTGGGCTGCCTGAACCCTGATCCTTCCTCTCCACTGATGAGCTGGGTGACCTTGGCCATGTGCCTCGCCTTCCTGAGCTAAAGCACTTGAAACATATTAAACACTCAAAACAATAGCATTTGTAATAATAAAGTCTTTTGTCATTTTTCACAGTATAAAGCACTTATTTTTTAAAATATCATTCTTTTTTTAAGACAAGGGAATCATAAGTGAATGCACTAGTAATGGTCTGTTAACTTAATGATTCATGTTCATCTACAAAAACATTTTCTAACTTCTTTCTGACCCTCTTTCATTGTTGTGGAATACGTCTGGTTACTTTAAAAATGGTGAGAATTTCATATGATTTCCCTTTCTTAGCATATTCTTGGGGTGTTTTGAATCGATTCTTTTGAGTTTCATTTCCATTACTTCATATCCTTCTGCAAACTCAAGTGCCACAATCCAGAGCATTCTGCACATGTCACATGCCAACGAGGGCTCCTTTAGTTCCTTGTGATCCAACTCTTCCCATTTCCCCCCTAAAAGCCCCCAACTTCTGTATTTACAACCCAAGTGTCACCACAACCCAAGTTTCAAATGCTACGCCCCTACTGAACTCCTCTCTACCTCTTAGACACACACCTTATGTAAAGAAAAACAAATACAAAACAAGAAGCAGAACTCTCAAAGAGGAGTGCTCTAGTTTTGAAAAATTTTAATTTTCTTCTGCCATAACAATGAGCTATGGTGTGTCACCAATCTATCACATAATTAACTTCTTGTCTTTTGTTCCTTATGAATTTACATATTTAATTATCTTTCTATTTAATTTCTCATGGTTTTGCTACACTGACTAAAAGTTTTTAACAAGAAAGTCTTTTAATTTAATAGACTTTGCAGTTCATTGGTAATCAGTCAGTTTTAAAAGTCATTTTAGGACTATTGAACACTGTTGCATAATGCCGTAAAATGCTCCTGCCAGGATTGGAGTACCTAGGTTACTTGTCCACCAGGACAACTGCTGAAAAAGATAAAATTACACAGTGGTCAGAAGCTGCTGAGAAGGCACCGTAAAGTAGATTGCATAAAAACAACGCTTATTTTTAAATAACCTACAAGGGATATTGCACTAGTGCGTTTAATCAAAGTTGGTGTTAATTTAGATAATGTGGTTGAAAGCAGTTTTTGTGCCACCAGAATTCCTGCTTTGTTTCTTTTGAGAACTCTATATAGATTTCTGCTTTTCTTCTGTCAAAGTAGACACAGGAAGTATCTCATAAATGGAGAGGCATTCTGACTTCACGAGACCTCCTGTCTGCCAAGTTGCTACAATACCAGAATGTGGTTGTGAACAAACCCAAAATGTGCTGTGGAGACTGCATGCGGGGCGTTCTAGGGTCTTGGTGTATCTCTTCGATGAGATTTTCATAAATGACCAACTCACGTTGCAAAGGTGACTTTTCTAGGTGCCAGGAAGGCAAATTCAAGCTCTGACTTGTATCAAGTATATTCTGTTCCTATCATCAGCAATAAAAGACGTCTTGGAATTTAACAGCCAATGTTTGGCTACTTGGCTCCCTGTTGAAATAAGTCTGCAAGGCTCTGGTAATAGGACAGACAGTTGTTTGTTAGGAAGGCAAGGAAATGACCTGTTTTGTCTAGCATTTTGTGAATCATGGTCCAATTTAATACAATCAGATGCAGTTTGTTCAAGGAATTATCAAAGATCACACCTGGATATCAGGTTGGAATTGGGGTTGACAGGTAGACATTGATCATGTGTTACCAGAAAACAATCTAATTCAGAAGCGGGGCTGAGTAACATACAATTTTGAGAATTTATTCAAACGCTTATGCAGAGATAGTTTATTATCATTTAAAAAATTATTTCCAGGCTCTCTCTTTCCTTTTTAGAGGGAATTCAGTTCTATTTGGAATATAATTTAGGATTGGACCCAGTCTTCTGATTTATGCGGTAGGACACACATTCACAAACCTGCCTAGACTACTTTTATATTTCAGCAAGGGGCTGTGTGCAGCTGCTGTTTCTGGCAACACAAAAAAGAGTGGAAGTGAAAGGTAATCGATCACAAAGGGCCATCATGTTTTCTTCATCAGATCCATGAGATCGTCTTCTATTCCTTTCTCACTCAGCTCATCTAAACTGTAGTATCGGTGAATGATTTTCTCAGCGGTGACCACCACAACCCGGAGCCCGTGGGTGTCTCTGCCCAGCTGGCATCCGATGGCAGATGACACAACCATGTCAAGGTCCTGGTAGGTGCCCCCAGCATTCCTGTGGTAGTGGCCTGAGAACACAGCTTTGATACCTGCAGGGAAGGGAAAGAGACATTAGGGGGGCTGAGGATTTTGTGGGGGCTCCAATTTTTTTCTGGGAGCAATCATATATCCAATATACTTTTAATATATAATTAATATGCTAAATGCATAATGTTATTCTGTATATAATAAATAGGCAACGTATGTGACATCCGGAATCTTTTTAAAGGTAATTCATATATACAACAGATTATTACACACTTGTCATAACTAGTACAAGAAAATAAGATGATGAGAGAAGGAAGATCAAGTGAATGACTTTGGGAGGAGAAGACATTCTGAGGTCTACAGAAGAATTCAGATGATGGAAGTGATATAGCTGTTAAAAATAATGTTTGTAGAGATCTAATCAAGATAGCAGAGTATGTTTGACATCTGATGTACCTCCTCTGCTCCACATTTATAGCTGTGAAAAATAAAACATAAAAAAGAAAACCCAAGGACACAAAAACAAAACAAATATTGTAGCTCCGCAGGCCAGAAACAAAACAGAAAGGCAAAGTAATGAGTGGGAGTAAAATGTTGCCAGGAGTGGAGCTCTCAGAAGAACACAGAGGCTGAAAGCATTTTCAGAGATGGGGAAAATAAAGCCTGGTTGCTTGCTGAAATGGGCTGGTGTGGGTGCTTCTGTTGACAGAAGGAGGCTGGGGACGCTGTTCCTGCCTGCTGCTTGGGGCTGGGGCAGTGGTGTGCTAGTAAATGTGCAACACGCTATTTTAATAAAATACCTGACTTGTAAAATTTACCAATTTCCATGGTGTAAATACTCCCATCATGGCTGACTTCAAGTTGCCAGTGTGATGTTGTTGAACCAGACATGCAAAGAGTTGCCCAGTAGTGAGCGCACTATCATATAGTGTTTCCACCATATAGATGCAAAAGTTGTAAACAACCTCGAGAACATAACTGCAACATGTAGCAGAAGAATTACAATGCAATGAGTTCTGAGTATTCATTACCTTTGCTTTTTAATATCATTTATTTAGCAGTGAGTTGGTATAATTTAATTTTTCATAATGGCATTAACAACCAGCTCACAACATTCTTTCACATTTGATGACTAGTTCTCATGAGCTGGTAGGAGCTGTCTCCAGCACACCAGGGGGCTAAGGCTTATAGCAACCTGAGGATCTAGGATGGAAGGAGAGACACAGCCTCAGGTCTAGGAATGGAAACACATTTTCCCAATATTATTGTGGGGCCCTAAACTACCATTATAGGGCCTGGTCCCGAATGGGGATGGAGATGGAAAGAACTGAAACCACTAGAAAGGGAGAAGTTAGTCAACAGAGAAAGAATGTAGGAAAAACAAAAACAAAAAATACCCTTCATTCAAATTGAACAATTAAAAATTTTACTATTGATAAAGAAATCTCTCATGTTAAGTAAGACAGTCTATAAACTCTACAATCAGGATTCACTCCAGATGAAACGAGAATTATTTAAAACTGTTTACAAATATTTAAGATAAATATGTTTAGTATATCAAAGGTTCTTAATAAAGGACTCATATCCATAAAAATGAAAATGTTATGACATAAAACAGGCGTAAATTAATAAGAATAGTAGGCAACAAAAATTTAGAAGTTGTAGACACAAAAGACATACATAAAGTAAAAAACAACCCCCATATATGGGATGAATTCTAGACTCTAATCAAAGAAGAAATTAGTAAATTAAGAGGCAGAATTGAAGAAATGAACCAAAAGACAATACAGAGACCCAGAAACAAGCACATGAACACACAAGTCAAAAATCCCAAAAGATAGATTAAGAGGTATCAATAGGTGTTTAAGAAGAGCTGAAACAGGAGAAAGGAGAAAATCTGAAGGAGAGAAATTTTCCAGAAAGGAGAAGACATAGGTCCTTAAATAAAAAGTACTAAGTAAGTACTCACTATAAAAATTAATTTATAGTGGTATATAGCACAATAAAATTGTGGTACAACAAAGAGAGAAAAAACCTTAAAAAAGATAGTTGTGGTAAAAATATGACAAAAGAATGACAATTAGACAGGTAGCAGGTACCTCAGCAATAACTGAATCAAGAGTAATATCCTTAAAATGCTAAGAGCAAATAACTATGAACCTCAAATTTTATACCTTGCTAAACCATCATTTAAGTTTGAGGGCAAAATAAAGACATGTTTGGAAACAGGAAAACTAAGAGTTTTCTACTTCCAACACTGGTAAGATACTTTGGTAAATGGAATTAACTACTAATTGTTTTCTTTAAAAATTCTATTTTTTAAAGTTAAAAGTGAAACTAAAACTCAAAAAATGTCAAGATGGAGAGTATAAGAGATAATTAAAGCCTATAAAGTTATTGTCATGCTTGGAAGTAAGATGAAAATACTGAATCACTGGATACTTTGTTAAAAGATATATAATTATCATGTTTCTTAAAAATGGACATAAGCAACCAAACTAAAAACAAATAAGTTGCATTTCATCAAAATTAAACACTTTTGTGCTTCAAAAAACTATCAAAAATTGAAAAGGCAACTCATAGAATGGGAGAACATATTTGCAAATCATATATTTGATAAGGGTCTTATATCCAAAAAACATAAATAATTTTTACAACTCAACAATGAAAAGACAACCCAATTAACAAGTAGACAAATGATTTGAATAGACATTTCTCCAAAGAAGATATACAAAGGTCAATAAACACTTGAAAAGATGCTCAACATCATTAATCTTTAGGAAAATACTAATAAAAACTAAAGTGAGATACCACTTCATACCCACTAGGATGGCTATAATAAAAAAACAAAAAGGAAAGTAATAAGTGTTTGGAGAAATTAAAACCTTCGTACAGTGCTGGTGGGAATGTAAAATGGTATAGCCCTTCAGGAAAACACTTTGGCAGTTCCTCAAATGTTAAACAGTTACCACAATCCAACAATTTCACTCCTAGGTAAATACCCATGAGAAATGAAAATACACAACCATGCAAAAACTTGCACGTGAATGTTCATAGCAGTATCATCTGTAGCCTAAAAAGTGGAAACAACTTAAATGCCCATCAACTGATGATGGATAAACAAAATGTGGTCTCTTCATACAGTGGAATAGAATTTATTCAGCCATAAAAAGGAATGAAGTATTGATATATGCTATATTGTAGATGAACCTTGAAGCTATTAAGTTAAATGAAATAAGCCAGATGCAAGAGGCCACATATTATATGCTTCCATATGAAATGCATGGAATAAGTAAATCCACAAAGACATAAAGTAGATGAGTGGTTGCCAGGAGCTGGGGGAATGAAGGAATGGAATGGGTAATAACGGCTAATGGGTTTCTTTGTGGAATGATAAAAATGATCTGCAGTTAGACAGAGATGGTGGGTGCACAACCTTGTGAATGTAGTAAAAATCACTGAATTTTATACTTAAAAGGGTAAATTTTATGATATGTGAATTACAGTTCAATTAAAAATACAAAAAAAATCATGGGAAGGGGAGGAGGCTAAAACGATTATATGGTAATGGATTAGAATTGGAGATATCAGTATACTTAATATTGCTGCAGATGGTTTCACATAGAAATATTTACAGATGTGAATCTACACAGGCTAGTACACAGACGTCTATCTATTTTCTTGCTCTGTCAGCTGAGAGCCCTTAGAAGTTAGGACATTTCCTAGCAATGAGAGGCACCTAGCACTCAGGTGGAATGAAGTTCTAAAAACATTATTTAATAAAAGGAACCATAGGTCCTTGGAGAAATGGCTGACCATAGAACTGCGGCAGGATACATGTAAGAAGAGCCTGAGGCATCATGTATTACCAGAAAGTAAGGGAGTGCTCAAAACTAAAACCCACAATGATAGGGCATGTCAAGGGGGACATAGGAACCAAGTGAAAGGGCTCCCAATGACCAAAGCTGAACATTTGAGCAAAATAAACTAGTATTAAATTATAACCTATGGTATTAAAAAATTCACAAGTCCATATGGGTATAGATAAATAATTGCATAAATAAATAAATGGTGGTGGTGGGATGGGGGAGAAGAAACAAATCTCCTATACGGAAGAATAAAAAATAATTTATGTAATGGCTGGGCTGTAATCTCAGCACTTTGGAGTGGCTGATGGCTGTAATCTCAGCACTTTGGGAGGCCGAGGTGCGAGGATCGCTTGAGAACAGGAGTTCGAGATCAGCCTGGGCAACATGAGACACGGTCTCTACAAAACATAAAAAAACTAGGCAAGTGTGGTGGCGTGCACCTGTTATCCCAGCTACTCAGGAAGCTGAGGTGGGAGGATCGCCTGAGCCCAAGAGGTAAAGACTGTAGTGAACCATGATCGTGCCACCACTCTCCAGCCTAGGCAACAGAGTGAGACCCTGACTCAAAAAAAAAAAAAAAATCATGTAGATACTCCATCCTCTAGAAGGTAGAGCACAACTTCTCATACCTTAGGTGTGGGCCGTGCACTGTAACTTCCTTTCAGAGTGCTGTATAAAGAAGAGGTTAAAAACATTATTTACAGTGAAGAAACTGGACAAGTCATGTGGACAGTACATGCTCTTGACATGACTGTGATGAAAATGGCAGTGAACTTCACCTTTATGGTCTTCCTCCTCCAAATCTATCATCCAAGTCTAATGGTGAGAAAAACATCAGCCAAATTCCAACAGAGAGACATACTACAGTTAATCAGTACTGCTCAACCCTGTGAAGGCTGGTCATCCAAAACAAGGAAAGTTTAAGAAACTGTCACAGCCAAGAGGAGCCTAAGGAGATATGATGACTAAGTGCAAATTATCCTCATATTTTAAAAAAATAAACTGTTAACTTTAGGATAATTTATATCTACAGAAAAATGAAGAAGACAACCAAGAATTCTCACATACCCTGAACCTAGTTTCTCCCATTTATCAACATCTTGTATTAGAATGGCACATTTGTGACAATTAATGAATCAATGTTGATACTTGATTATTAATTAAAGTCCATGATTAGATTCCCCCTCCCCTTTTTTCTCCCCTAGGGTCCTTTTCTGTTCCAGGAACTGAAGGATTGTCACCGGTTTCCCTCTGGGAAACAAGAAAGGAAAACAGAGATTGAGAGTGTAAAGAAAGACAAGAGAGAAATAAAGAGTGGGGAGAGTGGGGAGAGAAAAAGGGAAAAGGTATGAAGGAAATATGTTCAAAATGTTTACAGCGTTTGCTTCTGGTGAGCAGGATTCTGGGAGACTTGAAACAGAGCTCTCGGGACTATAGTTACATCTGACAGCAGGAACTGGAGACTCACCTTGACGCTATGGCAGCTCAGGTATATAGCTGGGGACGCAAAGGAAAGAGACTTGCTTTCCCTACTTAAGATAGCCAAGGGTGGGGAGAAACAGCTACCGTTATACAGCATGCCAATGTTTCGGTCAATGGTGGACAACATATACAAAGGCGGTCTTACTAAGATTACATAATATCAGATTGGCATGGCACCGTCTCTACATTTAGATACACAAATACTCATGACTGTGTTTCAATTGCCCACAGTATTCAGTACAGTAACATGTTGTCCAGGTTTGTAGCCCAGGGGCAACAGGTCATTCCACATAGCCTTGGTGTGTAAGAGGCTAGACCATCTAGGTTTGTCTAAGTACTCCATGAGGCTCACACAACAACAAAATTGACACGTTTCTCAGAATGTGTCTCTGTCAGTACCCAATGCCTGAGTGTATTTCCATTTTCTGTTGGAACAGATACAACTCATTCCAGGGGGCAATCTGGCGATATTGTCTCCCATTTGATTGTACGTTCCCCTCAACCTAGCAAAATCATTTTGGTAGAAATGTATCCTTCAGAAATCTCCAGAGAGCGCAAAGATGTACCTGTGTTATGCCAGTGGGCATAAATATATGGTATAACATTCATTGAAGTGTTATTAGTAATGTTTATCTACTTTACAAGAGACTTGTTAAATGATAGTACATGCATTTTTTTTTTTTAAGAGGTAGATTTACACATACTGGCATCCAAAGGCACCGAATATATTATGATGTATAGTAAGCTGCAAAAAAATTTGTGTGATCCTGTGTTTGCAAAATAATGTATGCATAAGAGGGTGTGTGTGCGTACGTTGGGGGAGAAACAGACACTGAACTGCTAATACTGGTGGACCCACAGTGAAGTGGAAGGCGGGGATCAGTGAGGGAAGCATCACTCTCTTCCCTGTTTATTACTGTAGTGTGGTCTGGGGGCGGTGGCTCATGCCTGTAATCCCAGTACTTTGGGAGGCCAAGGTAAGAGGACTGCTTGAGCCCAGGAGTTTGAGACCAGCCTGGGCAACATAGCAAGATACCTCTCTCTCTTTCTCTGAATAAAAAAATGATCATGAATCAGTCTAGTAATCAGGAACAACACATCAAGGTGATATGAACAAGGCAAGGTGGTGTGACAGATGGACGGGCAGGGAAGGGGTGACCGAGGTTCTGAGTTGTGTGGTTCATGGTCTGTGGCAGGAACCACTGGGTTGGGCGCCTGATGGGCCCTTGCCATGAATGTCGAACTGGTCAGCTCTGATTGTGTAGACCAGAGGGGTGGTGGAAATGACTGCTTCCTCTGCTGGGGTTTCAAAGCCACCTAAACCGGGTCACTTGAGGCTCAAATGGAAGCTCACAAGCTCAGCCCTGCCTGGGGGAGCTCTGGATGGCCGGACAGAAAGCACTTAGCATTATTAATTTTTAGCATGCTAAATGATGTTTATGAAATGGGCTCTTTATGCCTAACTCATAGTTGCAAACTGAACTATTTTGGACAGAAATGCCTGGCAATTTTGAAAGGAGCTCGCATTAGTCATAATTAGCTGAAAAAAAAAACGCAAAAAACTCATTTGTGTTTAAATTTCAAGCTATATTTACTGGCATTCAGAGAGATGGGAGCATTCATGGTGACTGTTCAAGCACCCCAGGGGACCTTTCGGGGCAGATCTCCCTGGATCTGGATCGCTGCCTGTCCATCCATCTTCCCTCAGGGCTCACCGCTCATTGTCAATGTCCTAAATCACAAGAAATGTGACCAAAAGAGGATGCTTAAGAGTTGCCTTAAAAGGACTAGAAATAAAGATGAAAGAAGCTGCTGGTGAGTAAGGCAGCTGTGAGCTACACTTTCTGCCCTCTGGTAAAGGAGACTATCCCACTATTTCAGTGAGAAACTTGACATTCTGGGCTCCTGAAGAGAAACCAAGGAGTGACTATGTGACAAGTATACAAGGGGATGTGAGTCAGGAAGCTAGTGTTTATCTCAAATGTAGGAAGATGTGACCTCTCCATCCTCCTGGGTTCTGATGGCAAGTCTGAAGTTCTGGGATGTTCCTGGTTGGTCCAGTGAAAATCAAAATACAAAGGATGAGACATGAAGTTGGGGAGTGAGGGAGCCGCTTCTTGGGTTGGAACCAAACCCAGAAGAAGCCTGGTGAGTATTTAGTCATGAGAGTTTCTGAGTCTCCTTCTCAGTTCCCAGAGGCCCAGGAGTTTTGAACCCCGAATATTCTATCTCAACTAAGGGCAAACATTGAGGCGGAGGAATTGAATGAAGATGGGCCTGGAAGGGGAGTGTCAGCAGTGACATTCTTTGCCACGCAGGGTGCTCAGTACTCTTCATCCTTCATCTCACTGAATCCTTCCAATGCACTGAGGTCCCAGTGACTCATATCATCTCCACTGTACAGATGAGAAAACTGAAGCCCAGAGAAGTTAAGAATGGATGCAAAGCTACACAGCTAGATAACAGGGCCACCAGAAATAGAACTTGGGTACTTGGATGCCAGAGCCCATTCTGCTTTGAGACCTTCGGTTCATTACTGAGCTGTGTCTTTGTTTGTAAGATGAATAATAATGATGCCTGGCTGGGCATAGTAGCTCACACCTATAATCCCAGCACTTTGGGAGGCCGAGGTGGGAGGATTGCTTGAGCATAGGAGTTTGAGACCTGTCTAGGCAACACAGCGAGATCTCATCTCTACAAAAAAAAAAAATCAAAAAATTACCCAGGAGTGGTAGTGCATGCCTGTAGTCCCAACTACTTGGGAGGCTGAGGAGGGAGGATCACCTGAGCCCAGGAGGTTGAGGCTATGGTGAGCCATGATTGTGCCACTGCACTCCAGCCTGGGCAACAGAGTGACACCTCCACTCAAAATAATAATAATAATGCCTATCTCATGGATAACAGAGGTCTGGAGGGAAGCATGGATGTCAGTAACAAGCTCACTTCCTCCAGGGTTTCATCCAGGTCAGGACCAGCTGTGCAATGCTGGAGTGGGGGTCACACACAGTATAGCAGGCTCTTGTCCAAGTTATAACCCCGTCCCTTTTGTGCCGATAGGGCTGTGAAAACTTGTAAGTTTTACCCATCTCGGCTTTCTATTAGCTTTTGATAGGGAAGCACTGACTCACAACTCAATGGAGACAAGGAAGGTATTATTAATAAATCATGGTCTCCCTGACGGGGGATTGATTTTAGCGGTGTTTTCAAGAGTTGTGCAGCATTTTCATTCAGGCCGTGCATCCGTCATCTGTGGCCAACATGCCTCCATGGTTCCTTAATTGAGTATTATGTATAGATTGCTTTTGAATTATGAACTGTTGTAAGGAGATGACAAACATCTTTTCAAATTACTGCCAGAAGAATTCCCAGTAAAGGCAGCCACTGCCATCAACAGAGGATAACTTCTGTGACAATGGCTTCATATTTATTTCTCCACGGTATCATGTCATGGAGATGCTATAAAAGCTATTTTTAAGCTATCTTGATTCAAATTCATTTCAAATCAGCCAGAGGACTTGGATACAGTCTCTGTATAATTTAATATCCTAATATTGGAAGCTTGCTTCAAATCAATCAGGAAATTGGGATGCAAGCCAGTATACTGATACTAAAAACTGACTTCCTTGATGCCTTGGTGTTACTGACTTAGGCCTGGGAAGTGTCAACAAGTTCTAATTGGACAGCTTGGACTTTTCTCCCGCACAAGTATACATTTATGGAAATGCTATCTGTATGCATTACCAGTGATCACAGTGAAAATTGTGTTGCAATCATCACTGACACTGAAAATTAAAATAATAATAAAATAAAAAGGGTTGGGTATGAACATACATAAGGCAGGTACAAATAATCCCTCCCACAGGTGAAGAATTTCCCCAGTAGGCAGCCACAATGCAGGCTGTCAACAGAGATGCTGGCCAGTGGCCAGTGACTGTCATGAGGCAAAAGGGGAGAGACAGATGCTTCTCACTAGGCTTGGGAGGCGCAGGCTGCAAATCTGAAGTTGTGGTTAAGCCCCACCTAGCGCTTTCAGGGAGCAGTTCTTCAAGATTAAGGTAAGGCTTCTGAGTTGTCAATTTGGGAATTCTAGAGTCTAGTATGTTTACTCTGATTAGAATTTCACTGGTTGGTACTTTGCTCAGTGCCCGAGCGCCTGTGGCTGAGGACTGCTGGGGAACGTGGAGGAAGGAAAAAAACCTGCTCCACACACTCTGGGGCAGGCAGGAGGCTGTTTCTTCAGTCAACTGGAGGCGATAACCATCTGCTGAACTCCCTCTTGGCATCAGGTGTTGTGGGTGTCGCGAGATGACTCCCAGCAATCACAAGCTCATGGTCTACAGCTGTGCAGTCACAGAAAGCACTATTCGCAACAAAATGTGGAAAGTGACCATGTGACTCAGCAGCGTTTTATTTATTGAACATCTCCTGGGAGCTGCACTTTGCACATGGATCACTTCACGTAAGCCTCACTTCACGTAAGCCTCATAGGACCCCCATGAGGAAGACAGTATCCTCTTTTACAGATGCACGAATGAGGAACTGAGAGGTTAAGTGACTTGCCTGGGGATATATGCCTGGATAAGGCTGACTCAAGCACATGCTGTGTTCACCACCTTAGAGGTGCAAAATGCCAAAGATCATGGTGCTGCAGGCCCTGCAAGAGGGCTTCCTGGAGGGGGCAGCTCTGACCTAAACATACCCTCAATTTTTCTAGTTCTCTGCTCAAGTCTGACCCAGGACCCAAAGGAGAATCATTATTATGGTGGTAACAGTATTTATGGAGTGTTCCCTGTCAAGACAGGGACATTGTTGTGTTTTTAACTCATTGAATTCGCACAAGTTCTCTACTGGAGAGGTACGGTTCTTATCCATAATTTCATTATCTGAGATTTAGAGACATTCAGTAGTTTGCCTAACTCGGCCTGTAAGTGGCAAGGTGGGGTCTGAACCCCAGAGTCTGTCCCCAGAGTCTTAACAAAAACACCTGCCAAGTGGAGTAAAACAAAGACACATCGGGGTGGGGAATATCATGAGCAAAGGAAAGACAAGGTCTGTCTAGGAAGCAGCAGGCGCCAGATACTAGTCACCTAAATTTCCTCTGTAGTTTTTTTTTTTTTTTTTGAGTCAGGGTCTCGTACTGTCACCCAAGCTGGTGTGCAGTGGTACGATCACGTCTCACCATGGCCTTGACCTCCTGGGCTCAGGCAATCCCTCTGCCTCGGCCTCTTGAGTAGCTGGGACTACAGGTGTGCACCAACACGACTGGCTAATTTTTAAAAATTTTTTTGTAGAGACATTGTCTCACTATGTTGCCCAGGCTGCTCTTTAGCATTTTTAATCCTCCAGACATCCAACATGGGAGATTCTCTTCTGGGCATTTTCCAGGGGAGGTGATTTAAGGTCACCAAGTAGGTGGTACTGGGATTGCAATTCAGATTCTGGCTTGGCTGGAGGGCAGGGGGACGGGGAGGCTAGAGTGCTGCTGGGGCTCAAGGCTAGCTGAGATGGAAATGATTCACAAACAGTGCCAAGGTCAGGTGTGTCTCCCTTCTCCTGACAAGCACCAAAGTATCCCTTCACTCCTCGTTTCAGTCTTTCACTGGTTCAAACCCCCACCCCCAACCTCAAATTCCCATTAACTTGGGTCAGATCTTAAACACATTTTCATGGAAATTCTTTGGGAGGATCACTTCTAACTTAATTTACCTGGGGCTGCAAACATTTTCCAGAAAGGGCCTGACAGTAAATACTTTAGCCTTTCGTGGGCTAATGGTATCCACCACATCTAACTCTGCCTTTCTTTGCAGAACCAAAGCAGCCATAGAAAGTATGTGAGCTTGTGGGCATGACTGTGATCCAATAAAACTTTATTTACAAAAACAGGAGGGGAGTCACCTCCAGTAATGAGGAAAGCATACCATTACACAAAAGTATACCATTAAAAAAAATACACTGCTGGGTGCGGTGACTCATACTTGTAATCCCAGCACTTTGGAAGGCCAAGGCAGGAGGACTGCTTGAACCCAGGAGTCCAAGACCAGCCTGAGCAACATAATGAGACCTCGCCTCTATAAAAAATAAAATAAATTAGCCAGGCATGGTGACCCCCTGACCCCCCAAAACAAGCAAACAAACAAAAATAGATTTGGGCAAAGTTTGGCCAGATTTCCTGATTCCCCAAAAATTGGAAACATCCATGCTTAACAGTAAACAACAGCAACACAGGAAAGAGTAAATTGTAGTTTTACTTATAAAACCATGGATGCTATTTCAAACAAAGGAGACAAGTGTATCTGCCCAACAAAGAACACTGCTTTAATGAACACAAAGTAGATCAAATATTCTAAAAGCAAGAGCATTTGTCCTGATAGTCAGAAAGTGTATATCTACTTTAAGACTGTCGATATCCATCTATCTAAAAAAGCAATTCAGATCTAATTTAACTGTTTTGGGTATCATAGGTGCTTTGTGTTTCCATAGAAATTTCAAAATCAGCTTGTTGATGTCTACTAAACACAGAGCTGCTATAATTTTGACTGGGATTTTGTTGAATCTATAGATAAATTTGGGGAAATTGTCATTTTGACAATACCCTCCCAATCCATGAATATGGCCTTTCTTTCTGCTTAGGCCTTCTTTAATTACTTTCAGCAATATTTCACAGTTTTTAGGGTAGAGGTTTTAGATGTCCTTTGCTTATTCCTAGGCATTTTTATATTTATATAAATTGAATTATTTTTAGAATTTCACATAACAGATGTTTGCTGATAGTATATAAGAATACAATTGATCCTGAGACCTTGTTTAATTCATTTATTAATTCTAGTAATTACTTTGTACACTCCTGGGATTGTCTAAGGATTAAAAAACTCCTATCATCTGCAAATAGGTACAGTTTTACTTCTTAACTTTATGCCTCTTATTTCTTTACCTTGTGTCTGCAATGGCTAGGACCACAAATAAAATGTTAAAAAGGAGTAAGAAAATAGGCATCCTTTCCTTGTTGGGGAAAAATTTAGTCTTCATATTCCTATTTTTTAGACTTTTGATATGAGTTATTCTTCAGAAACACTTAACCGATTCAAATTCCTACCAAGGGTTTGAGAGTTTGATCAATGAAAGCTCATTCCTTGGTGACCTCACAAGAGCCTTGCAAAGATTAAAAGGGAGACTTCCCAGGATGACCTAAAATACGTTTCTGTTTATCCAGAACTTCTGAGTAACAGCTATCCTCCCTGTTCTTTTATCATGCTGGAGAATCACTTACGTCTTCCTCTGAACAAAATCCTTTCACAGGACTTACTAGGGTGGAAGTGGTCGATGTCCTTGCAAGGCTGATGTGCCCATCCTGCAGCTGCTGGGAGGGCCAGCTGCTGAGGGCTCACAGCTATCTCCTTTTTGGGAGATTATTTCCCCTTGAGAGGCATGAGAAGAGGCATAGCCAATGACTGAATGACACAGGGGTACAAAATGTCAGCCCCCAAATTATACTGTATGATTCCATTTATATGGAATGTCCAGAATAGGAAAATCCATAGAGACTGAAAGAAGTTGATTTCTAGAGTTGGAGCTTGAGGGGAGAGGATTTGGGAAGAGATGAGATAGAGATGGATAAAGGGTATAGAGTTTATTTATGGAGCAATGAAATAAAATGTTCTAAGATGAAATGTGATGATGGATGTACAACACTGTGGATAGACTAAAAACCAGTGAATGGTACACTTTAGGTAGGCGGATTATTTCTCACTAAAGCTATTAGCAAAAACATAAAAAGTAAAGAAGGAAATAACAGTAACAGTAATAGCCAATAGCAATCATTCACTGAAGACCTACCATGGGCCAGGCACTGTGAACAAGCCTCATTATGTGGATTACTTTAAACTCTTCAACATTCCTAAAATGTATGATTGCACCTGTGGGGGAGCCGACCCCCTGATTCAGGATGGAGCCCTCTCTGTGCTCTGGAGCTCCAGTGGGTCAGGCTGGAGTCAGAGGACAGCCGCGTTTTTGCTTGGCTGTGTTCCCTTCCCTGTCCTGCTTTCTCACTCCCCTGCTCCTGAGAGATACCCCCAATCCCTGGCTTGGGTTTGCTTCTAGGGACCCCAGCCCAAGACAGTTATGTTGGTTGGACTTCGTGACACCTCATTATTCTGTTTATGAGATGTCAGAACAGCCCAGTGAGAGTTAAGTAAAAGCCCAGGGGCTCATGGCTCATGAGGTTTTTTTCCCCCAAAGTCCTGTCCATTTAAAAACAACCAAGACTTTCAGTTAGAGCTTCAGTTGCACTGGTTTTACATTTTCTTTCCATTGTTATCTTTCTTGTTTTTGCTGCCTTCAAAGTAATGCATACTTTAGGAGAGCAGATGAATAAACTATGGTACATACACACACACTACGGCTGTAAGATAGAACGAGGAAGATTTTTATGAACTAACATGGAGTGATTTCTCAGAAAAATGGTTATGTGAGTAGAGTGCAAAAAAGCATATATAATATACTACTTTTTGGGTAAGAAAGAAGGGAAAAAAGAAAATATACAGACACAAACAGGGTGCATGCAACTTTTTCTCAAATAGGCCAGAAAAATATATATGTATGCATACACACGGGGTGCCCAAAAAATGTATACACATTTTAAGTACATTCACTCAAAAGATGGTGTTAATCAAATGAATGCTAGGATCACCATGCGACAGGCAGGACAAAGAAAATGGTGGAAGCAAGGTTGAACAAACATCATACTACATATTGCTACTGTAATTCAATTCAACTTCGAAAAGTAATACATAGATGACTTCGCTTAAAATGTGTATACATTTTTTGGCACCTTGTATATGTGTGTGTGTGTGAGTGTGAATGTGTGTGTGTGTCTGTGTGCATGTGCGCGTGCACATGCACGCACATGAGCATACATACAACAGCTCTAGAACATCATCAAATAATAAAGCAACTGGGTAAAATGTTACTGGTAGCTATATCTGGGTAAGGGGCATATAGATATTCTTTTTACTATTCTTATTCTTACAACCTTTCTGTAAGCTTGAAAATATTTCTGAATAAAAATAAAAAAAAATAGCAATACATGATTGCTAAAATAAAACCAAATATTGTAAAAATACAGAATATCATACAAAAAAGGGAGGGGAAGGAAATGTCTTGAAATCTTTCTTCCTATTTTAGGAATTTAGTGTGTATTTTCCAGATAATTTAAATGTCTATACAAATATACATATAATAGATACAGATCCATAGAAATACATACATAAATGCATGTAATTCCACAAAAATAAGATATGCTATATATGGATTTGCAATGTGCCTTTATTCACTCAACAATATCGTTTACTTGTTCTGCTCAGGTTATATAGCCCTATTTCTTTTTTTTTTTTTTTGAGTTGTAGTCTCACTCTGTCGCCCAGACTGGAGTGCAATGGCTGCTCCTGGCCACCACAGCCTTGACCTGCTGGGCTC
>CAUYQG010256190.1:0-28419 GCA_963574415.1 Tarsius wallacei
GGGGGATGGGATTAATGGTGGTGGGTATCTATCTGAGGATGGGGAGACACCTCTTATCAACAAGGGTACCTGAACGAAATATTTTTGTATGCCTAACCCCTAACTGTACCCCACAATAACATAATAAAAAAAAAAAAAAAAACAAAAAAAAAAAACTTTTAGTGTTTGTAGAACATTTAAGATGAGATGCTGACTGTGCAGTTAGATATATGGGGTTGATGCTTAAAAGCAAGATACCTGTGGGAAATATATGTCTAGGGGTTGTAATCATACACAGACATTACGGTAATGTCTGATCATAAGATGATCCAAGGAAAGAATAGAATGAAATGACAATTGTCTTTGGTGTATATTCTGCCTGATTCCACTAACCCCACTGATGTTTCTGATTCTGAAATGCTTTTATTTTGAATTGGCATTGGATTCCAAGTCCATGGCTTCTCCTTGGCCTTTGGCCTCTGGCCTTCTTCGTATCTGGTTTCATTTTTGTGTCTATTCACTATCAAGATGTTTCTGCATTTTCTACTTCACATGTAGTTCCCAGCTACCGGGGCAAACCACATCAGTGCTGGCATCTAGTATTTTTAAGGGACTATAGGGTAACTAAGCACCGAAAATTAGTGAACACCTTTAGAGAAGTGATTTGACTATCAAGGTTTCTGGTAACTCCTAGGATCAGAGTCTGAATAGAACTATTCCTGCCAAGGACAGTAAGAGCTTCTTCATTACCAAATATTTTAAGTTTTCTTGAAAAATGCATTTCTTAACTTCTTGAGATTCAGTGTTGATCATTCTCATCAACTTCAAAGAATATCTTCCCCTAATTCTGTGCCACCATATACTCCACAATTTACTACTGCGTCTCTGGATACTAGTCAATATCTTCATGGATTCTTCCTTCATTGCCTAAATCTTAAATTGGTGTTACTCAGGATTTTTTACAAAATTCATTTTTTTCTCGTATTCTCTATTATTTCACTGAGTTGTCTTATCCATTTGCATGATTTATCTCTCGTTCATTGTCAACCTTTGGTCGTGTACCAAGCCTTGTTATTTTTTTTCCCTTTCATTTTCCTTGACATTCTAGCCACCATCCCATCTTATCATATCATTGTAACACCAGCTAGATCACCTGCCACCTACAGTGCATTGTGATGCTATTTTATAGACCAGCAACAGGACTGCTGTGGCACCAACCACTACATATCCAAATAATAAAGAAAACTGATAGGAGAAAGTCAACCCATCTCTAGAGCTCTCCCTTTTCATTAGGATAATTTTTTTTTTCCTGGAAGCCTCTAGATGATGTCCTCTTCTCTGTTGGCTAGTCTTGGGTTTCAGTCTACCTTTATCTATTCATTACTGAAAAAAAGGGAATAGAATTGCCACAATTAATTAACCAATATAATTCATCCTATGACAGCGGACATTGATTGCTTTAAAAAAATTGGATTTGGTTATCCATAAAGATTAGTTTAATATGATTGTAGGACAAGCAACAAATAATTTCTGCCATGTTTAATAACAGGGAAATGCCATTTAAGTAATGGGGTTTTGGTGTAAGCTATGATGCTTTAGCACAGCAAATATTCATTCTTTAGACATTTAGTTTTGCTGTGAGTCCTGTTGAAACACCACACAATTCTAATTCATTAGAATTAGGTCACTAAAAGTGGATGATACGATGAAAAAAGTATGAGAAGATAAATCTGACATTAGATCCATAAGTCATTGAGAACAGGAGCTTCTAACTCTATAGATAGTCAATTTAAATGACTATATTCTTTTTTGCTTTGTCTCAATCGTATATTTATATTTCTTTACTTTTTTATTTTAAAGATGCAGGGTAAAATTCAGGGTTAGGTATACAAATGATCATTGTGTAGGTAAAGTTTGGGCCTCACTTTGGTCCCCACTTCAACTGGTTTGCGATCAGGTACCCTTATTTATGTTTTTATTAATGAGTCAATGCATTGCAAAAAATTAACTTTTTGGACACTCCAATTGCCAGTTTTATTTTATATTTTCCCAGAGAGATGATTCTGCTAATACACTGCATCACAAAAACAGCTTAGAAGTGTATTATGAGTAATTATATAATCAAGACGACTTACACTCTGGCATACACAGTTTCTTGCTGCATTGAAGCCCTTAGGAAATGATCCCATTGTACTATTAATTCCATTTTATAAAACTCTTGCAAATGTTAATGAAATTATAGCCAATCTCTCCTTGTTAAATAATGTCATATTAAGTTGTGTATGAAGCATGCTTTGACAAGACTATATAATATTAATATTATTATTTATTGCGTCCAAGGCACCTCTCAACCTGTAGGAAATTAGCTTTAATATCACATCACAATCTCTCTAGATCTTTCTGTAATGGGTTTCCAGGCAAGAGCAGCCTGTTTTCCCTCCTTCAATGGCTTAAAGAGTCCGACTGCTCCTGCTGAGAAGTGTCTATGAAGTGTGAAGTTTTAATCTGATCTCTGTTCAGCCTCAAGCATTTAATTTGCAGCTTAGGAATTAGCAGGGGTCTGGCTATGTAGATAAACAAGGGTAAAAGTTGTAAAGATTTGTCAATGCACATTGAAGAAACCTGAGTGGGAAAGAAAAAGTCAATTGCCCTGGAAGAGATTGTATGCTGAGGCCAGAAGAACTGAGTCTGCTCTACATTTCTGGAATCTGAACTCTTCCTGCCCTGCCCAGAGATACCACCATGCTCTTTTCACTGTTGATTCTGAAGTGGAAAATAAATTCAAGGACACCTTAATTTCCTACAGTTCAAGAGAATTGGTTTCAAAACCAAAGAAAGCAACTAGACAAACAAACAAAAACAAAAGAGATGAAAGCAAAACCAAAAAGAAAACAAAAAAACTGGATTAATAAAAAACCTAGTATTTACCCAAGAATGGGAATTGTTAAGTTTGTCATCAAAGAACGAATGCAATTTCATCATTGATGCCAGTCCTCATCTTTGGGGCAGCAAGAAAGGTGAAGTCATCTACTGTAGATAGTTCCATCAACACATCTCACCATCTAATCCATGATATTCTACCTAATATCTCTCCCTCCACCTCTCATTGATCTAAACCCTACTCACCACCGTAACTCACACTAAGTGATTCCATATCAATGACTTCTTAGGAGTTTTCCTGACTTTCACCAAAACCATACCACACCTGCCATGCACATTTATCATTTATCATGATGCATAATGTATACACACATATATTATGTGTGTATATAAAATACATGTAAATATATGTATTATATGCATATATAATGTTATATATGTATTATGTTATACATTACTTATGTATGTTTACTATGCATAATATAACATACATATATGCGCATACATATATACATGTTACCTATGCATAAATAGATAATATGCTATATATCAATATTACATATACATTTATGTAATAGTATATTTTCTAATATTGGATATATAATTATATATTATATTTTTATTTACCTGAATATTTATGTATATATACCAACATACATGAGATAATTCAAAACAATGAAGTGACACATTGTGTGACACAGGCTGTATAGTCACTGTATTATTTCAATTTTTTTACTAGTCGCACATATTTTGGTTTTTTCCTCCACAGTTGAAATATAATTTTAGAAAGAACAGATACCTTCTCTAAGTGTTATATGGTCTGGGTTTTAGCCCTGAATCTGCTGCTAATTTGCTTTGAGGCTGGGTCTTGGCTGCCACAAAATTAAATGCCTCTCTGACTTGGAAAATTTTCTTCCCATTGCTTGGTACCTTTATTTTCCACCTTCACAAAGATGACATTGGGGTAGACAAATCTATTTTCCTTTACGGTTCAACTTTTTATTTGATTTATGATTGTTTCTCATACTTTAATAAAAGAATACATGATGTTGGATACATTATAATTCTTCAATAAACAAGTAAAATAATTGTGATGGCTGACTGGCTTGGTAGATGGATGGGTAAATAGATAAAAACATATTTGTATGAACCATATATTTGAAGGAATTTCATTTTTTTTTTGCATCTAGTAGAAGGCACAGATTGATCTACAACTGTTTGTTTGCTTTACCCATCATGGAAGGCTATGAATGATACTTCTCAAGACTTTTCCTTGCTGAAGACATTATAGGACAGAAACTGTTTACCAGGAAATGAACTTTTCTCTGGCGTGATTTCCTGGAGTGCTTAATACTCTTCATCAGTTTCAGAGATAGTACCCAATACTGAAAGAACACTGGATCCTTACTCAGGCAATAGGAAAAGAAACATCCAATCATTATTATATATTTTTTTTATTTTCAAAAGGAAAAGGCACCCACTATTCCCCATTCAACTGTCATATAATGAAAATGTCTCCCATACATATCAGAGTCGATTAAAACTCATAACCCCCAAGCTCATTTTTCACCCCATTGCTAGCTGGCTCATTTTTCATTTTATCTTAGGCTTTTGACAAGTCATATAAAACAAAGGGTGAGAGAATAGCTCTGGTGTCAAAGCCTGCCTCTCTTTCTCTGGAGCACACCATGTCATGTAGGCTAGTGAGAAATGACCCTATTACTGCTTCAAGAACTAAGAATGACCAAGTCTTGCCAAAAGGGCTATTTGCCCTGAACAAGTGTATTCCACAGATGAATAAAGTCTACTCAGCCTGCTTGTGTGCAGAGTTACATACACCAGTCAGGCATGTCTTCCAGTCGAGAAGAAAAAGTCCGTTAGCCTTATTTGGCCGCTTATTTTTAGACAATGTAGTTATTTAGAATGTATTCATCATTAAGGAACCACAACTTCCTTTTTGGAAGATCTGTCCATTTCGTTGCTTTCTGTATATGCATCCTGTATTCTTACATTGACTTTTAATATCAAATTGAATAGAATGAGGTAACAGCAACAGGAGTTATTTAGATTGTTTCCAGACAACTCCATGTCCGTTTGCTCATCAGCAACCTTATTTTTTCTTGATAGGGTAGATAACCCCAACCTACATCATTACCTTCCTGTGTTAGAAGTTTACTCACTGGCAAGAGAGGCAAAACATGGTCAAGTGGAGAAACTAACTTCCAACTTAATTGGACCTGCATCTGGAATGGTGTTGGTCCTCTGGTGGAAGCATTCCTACTTTGAACATTAAGGTCTCTGAAACTACAGGGCCCAGAGTTATAGAATCTGTAAGCTAAAATGTCACCAGGAGGTAGTTAGGGGTAATGATAAACGGAATGACTTCTGTTTCTGTTCTTTGGTATCCAAATCTATGTACACATCCTAAACTTGATGCTTCCCATCCCGTACCACAACATTACAAAACATTGCCTCTAAGTTAGCATTTACATGAGTCTCTCTTGCCAATTCATCATTCTGCAAGTCTGCCTTGTAATGAAGTACATGATAAGACCAGTGATTCCAATAAACATCATTGCCTTATTTATTCTTCCCTTAAAAGTGAAGTGACGTTGCATGGGATAGCAGGATGATGTGTAAATTATTCAGGAGGTTTGCAGGTTTCATTTCCAGCAAAAGAATGTTTGACTAGAAAGAGCAAACCACCCCAGATGTTTTTCAAGTTAAATTATGATTTTTATGCCTGATGATGAGGGTTCACCACAATCAACCTGTTGCAATATGACTTTTTTTTTCTATTGTCATATTCTCATTTGGAGGCCAAAGCTTGGTTGCCGTTTCTTGCAAGACTGACAGTGGCAACAGGAGAAATTAACCTTGAGAAAGGAAGTCCTTATAGCTAAACCCTGCATAGCTTTCATGACTACTTAGTTCACAAGCCTATTAAGAAATTCCTGTTCTCTCTCCCTTCTCTTTCTCTCTCTAATTTGCTTTTAAATAAACTTTTCTTTCTTTGCCAAAAAAATAAAAAAGAAATCCCTGGAGAGCTGAGGGAAGAAGATGACTATTACCTTTTCTACCCTTTTTTAATAAACTTTTCCACCGAAAGGATAGTGAATAAACATTCAATCTGGGAAACACATATTTAATACTGGAAGTTTCTCAAAAGATCTATTTATATAAGTCTTCCACAGACAACTTTTCCATGAAATCTTTTTATTCTTATTATTTATTTTAATGTTAGTTTCAAGAGGCACATGTGCAGATTCATTACATAAGTATATTGCATGATGGTGAAGTTTGACTTCTAATGACCACATCCCTCAGGTGGTGATACCCAATGGAAAATTTTTCAACCCTAACGCTCCTCCCTCCTTCCCCCCTTTAGGACTCCCCAGTGGTTTCTCTTTTTCCCATTCTTATGCCTGTGTGTACCCAGTGTTTAGCTCTTGCCTATAAGTGAAAACTTGTAATCAGTTTGCCATGAATTCTTACTCAGTTTCACTATTCGTAGATTACTGGAAGGGATTTCTTTCCTCCACTGTTTCTCAATACCCATCCCTGATTGGGCTTAGAATGCATTAGCAGTCAATTTCCATTGAATGCCAATTTATCACGCAGAGCTGTATCTAAACAACTCTTGCTCTACGTGTATATATATGTGTGTGTGCGTGTGTGTTGGTGTTTCCTGCTCAGACAACTGATTGTAGGTAACTCCCCATGAGGCCATAACTACAGATTAAAGGAGAAGTGATGTTGATCCAGGAGAAGGTCCCCCATCAGAAAAGGAATTGCTTCCCAGCTACGGGAAGTGTGGTGAGCTGACAGCCTCCAGCTGGCAACTCCCAGGTTTCCATTTTCATTCTTGAGCTGAGGTTACACACTCCTCTTCTTGGTCAGTCCCAGAAATGACTAAGCAAGATCATGAGTGGCAATATAGCCCAGGCTTTTTTTGCTTAGTGTGGAACTTCTGTAATAGGCAACCTTTACCCTAAAGCTCCCTGTTGAGTTGACAAGCGATTTATCAAATCTGAATCATAATCTCATGGATTACCTTGCATGGTCCTGCTTCCTCTTCTTTTCCTTTCACAGATACTACAGCCTAATAAATATTTTTCAGTTCTAACTCCATCTTGGCCTCTGCTTCCTAAACAATCCAACCTGCAGGAAAAACAAAAGCTTGCAATTTCCTGTCTTTTTCTAAAAATTATCTATCTCTGTACCCTTTGTCTCCTGACCTGGAGACTTAAAACATGTGTTTGTTTCTTTGAATGCGTGTGGTTTTTGTAAAGAGAAAGTATCCTGTCTCTACATTTTTTTGGTAGCAATACAAACTTATTTCTTTTCAGGATGAGATACTGCTTCAGATGTGTCTTTTTGGTAGGAAAGTTTAGCACCAGCGTTCCTTCCTTGCCCTTTCCTGGCGTAATTACTGTCACTCTGTGAATTATGTCACCTCTCCAGAGCCCTGCTAGGTCCTAAGACTACACCAGCTATAATTTCAGAGAGTTGGAAAGAAATGACAGAATGATAATGGTTTGGTGTCAAGTGTTTCCTTGCTTTATTCTCTGCCTTGTTTGTTTCTTCTGAGTTCTTTTTTCTACTTATATAATTTTTTATCTTTAATGTTATATGATTCTCTCAAATGGTTGATGCTATTTAGCACTCGATTCCTATTTAAGATTAAAACACAAAAGTTGATAAGTAATGTTTTAGGTATAGCCTGGACTCATCGAACTGTGAGCTTTACTTCAGGGTAATCTTGTCACATTATTTCTTGGAGGGAGCATCTATTTATTTCCACAGGTTTTTTTCTTTCAAGCTAGTCAGTTTAGCCTCAGAAGAAACATCTATCTGCCTGCCTTAAAATTGCCTTTAAACTGGTCGCTGGCATTTTGGAAGCCTAGAGGAAAAAAGAAGCTAGTGGTCTAATTTTCCATGTAACTACTTTATAAATTACAGCCCAGTTCTTAGCTTTTCCTGATGTCACCAAGATCAGAATCTCTCTGGCCCACTTTCTCTAAGGAATACTTTTTTTGCTTCTTTCTTAGATGAGGAGGAGGATATGGTGTCTAAATGATTCTTTTATTGTCTTTCACCTAATCATATGGTTTTCAGCAACACCTCCAGCGTCTGTTTTCAGAGGTTTTCTCCTTCATCAATTCTTCGTGAATTTCTTTCTTTCCTTTTTTTTTTTTTTGAGTTGGAGTCTCACTCCGTCACCCAGAATGGAGAGCAGTGGCCGCTCCTGGCTACCGCAGCCTCGACCTGCTGGACTCCGGCGATCCTTCCGCTTCAGTCTTCAAAGTAGCTGGAACTACAGGCGTGCTCTACCACGCCCGGCTAATTTTTTGATTTATTGTAGAGATGAGGTCTCGCCAATTTGCCCAGGCGGGTTTCGAACCCGTGGGCTCAGGCAATCCACTCACCTCAGCCTCCCAAGGCGCGGGATTACAGGCTGGGCCACCAAGCCTGGCTTCTTCGTGAATTTCATGGTCCTTTGGTGGTAACGCCCTCATTTTGGGAATTACTCGCACCAGCTTACGATTCATTGTTATCTGGCCTGCTAAATCAACTACTTACCTTTGTAGCTTCCAGAATATTATGGGTGTCATCTTTTCTTCTTTCCTGTGCTATTTTGGGTTATATCTTACTGCTTTCCATCACAGTTTAGATGGCAAACATTAGTGTCTATGCTATCTCACATAAGTCATCCTGTACACACATGGAAGCCTACAGTTAGCGAGTAGTTTCTTTTTTCATCTTTTTTCTTCTTTTAATTTTTTTAAAGATGTGGGTTGCAATTCAGGGTTCAGTATACAAATGTTCTTTATGCAGGTACCCTTGTTGATGAAGTGTGGCCCTCCTCCCCTGGCAGAATCCCACTATTGCCAATCCCACCAGCCCCCTTCTCACCCCCAAGCCCCGCAATTCCCCACGAGTGGTTTATTTCTGAGCTCCACTCTCCATCAGCATGCACCATTCAACATTGTAGGCTCTCAGGAAGCGTATCTTAATAAGGACAATTAATTAAGAATGATAATGACAACAGCCACTAGATTTTCATAATCAGACCATGGAAGAGTTCCTTTAATAAACATAAGATCAGAAAAGTGTTTAATTCTCAGATTAATTTGAGAAACTCTGAGATAAATAAATGTAAATTTGTTTCTTTCTGGTTGGACTCTTCAGATCTTTTAAATATATTAACTCAAAAGAATGATAGACTTTAGCGTAAGGTCTCAAACTATAATAATCCTAGAAGAAAACCTAAGAAACACTCTTCTGAACATTGGCCTAGGCAACGAATTTATGGCCAAGTCCTCAAAAGCAAATACAGCAAAAGCAAAAATTGACAAGTGGGAGCTTCTGCCTGGCAGAAGAAATTATCAACAGAATAAGCAGACATCTTACAGCGTGGGAGAAAACATTTGCAAACCATGCAGATGACAAAAGACTCTTATCCAGAACTTATAAGAAACTTAAGTGATTAAACAGTATAAGAACAAATAATCCCATTAAAAAGTGGGCAACGGACATACATAAATAATCCTCAAAAGAAGGCATACAAGCAGTCAACAAACATGAAAAATGCTCAGTCACTAAGTGTCAGAGAAATGCAAATTAGCAACCACAATGAGATATCATCTTACACCAGTCAGAATGGCTATTATTAAAAAGTCAAAACACAACAGATATTAGCAAGGTTGCAGAGAAAAGGGGAAACTCCTATGCTGTAGATGGGAATGCAAACTATTTGAGTCTCATTAAAAAGCAGTTTGGAGATTTCTTGAAGAATTAAAAATAGGTTTACCATTTGACCTAGAAATTTACTATCCAGAGGAGCATAAATCATTCTCCCAAGAAGGCACCTGCACTCCTATGTTTATTGTAACACTATTCACAACAGCAAAAACATGGACCCACCTAGGTACCCATTAATGGTGGACTGGATAAGGACAATATGGTACATATACACCAAGGAATACTACACAGTCATAAAGATGAATGAAATCATATTCTTTGCTGCAATGTGGATGTAACTGGAGGCTATTATTCTAAGCAAATTGTGAATAACTCAGAAAACAGAAAACCAAATACTGCATGTTCTCACTTGTAAGTAGGATCTAAACATCAGGTACACAGGAGCATAAGAATGGGAACAACAGACCCTGGGAACTAATAAAAGAGGGAGGAAGAGAGGGGGACAAGGGCCAAAAAAACATGCTCACCACCTAAGTGATGGGCTCAACAGAAGGCTAAACATCACTATCACACAACATACCCATGTAACAAACCTGCACGTGTGCCTCTTAAATATAAAATGAAAACAAAAGTGAAACATAAAGTAATATAACAAGAAATTATGGAATAAGAGCTAAAATGGATATTGAGGTCAATTTAGCCTAAAACTCTAGGTTGACAATGATGTAACTCAGGTCTACTGTGGAAAATCGACTTGTCGCTTAAATGCAACATCTTGAAAACGTTAGACCAGGTACTCAGGACTGCTGATTCCCAGTTATGGTCTCTTTCAAATTATATTTTCTGCCTTCAAGGAGCTAATACATATAATATATGTAAACTGACAGATTAATATAATTTTTGAAATCGTGTAATTGTTTTAATATTTAGAAAACTAAGAATATGGGTTAAGTTTCAGGAGATAATGCAGGGTCACATTTGAATTTGCCCAGGTAATACCTAATGAGCTGAGATAAGTTGTTTAATGTTACATACGCATTTTCTTCATATATCATATGAAGATAAAATCAATTTCATGAGTTTGCTATTGAAACCATATGAAAGAATGTATACTAACCACTTAGATATTAAAATCACACATAATGATCATTTAATAAATTATGTATTTCTCATTGACACTATTTTCATTTCTAGTATGATTCATGAAATAGTAAAATAATGCAAGTCACACTACAGCAAAGTATTTTACTAAAAGGTCTAAAAGATAAATCAGTTTCTATTGCACACACCCACAGTAGTTCATTATTAATCTCAAGATTTCTCAATTTACCTTTGCAGCCAAGCTTCTTGATAAAGGATGGATATATTGTCTACATTTCTGTACTTCCTACATATCATCCAGCTCCAGTCAGGTCTTACCCCTGTCACTCCCACAAATGAATGTTTGCTAAAGTCATCAATGACCCCCATGTTAATAAATCCAGTAGGCATATTTTCTTAACATCTTATTTGATCTTTTATTAGTTTTCAAACACAGCTGGACTCCTCTGGCTTATCTCTGTGTTTCTGTTTTTTTTTCCTCAGCCTGACCTCAACCTCAAGCAGTCAGTATCTGTTAGAATGATGTGCAGTTGAAGAGCAGAATGGGCTTAATAAGAAAATATTTGGTTTGGGATAAAATGGACTTAGGTTGATATCTATCTACATTTTCATTTGACAAAGAGTTCTTGATTATCTAATATGTGACAGACACCATTCTAGCCACCCAGAGGTTTGTTCTTAATCTCTTCTCTTTCCATTCTACATGACAGGAAATGTAGAATCTCATTTTAATGGCTACAGTTCTGAAATCTATACCTCTAGCCCAGACCGCTTCCTGAGCTTCTAACTCACATATTTAGCAGTTTCCTGGAGATCCTCATTTGGAAATCTCATGGGTACTCTCAAATTCAGCCTGTTCAGACATTAATGATCTGTAAACACACTCCCAATCTGAATCTGTTCTTCTTTTGACCCCTTATCTCATGGAATGCCATCAACAACTTCCCAGGAACTCAAGTAAACACCTGGGATCTCTCCTTGACGTCTTCTCTTCCTTGGTATCATCCAATATAGCACTAAGTTCTACCTATTCTATTACCTTAGAGCCTCTCAAATTCGCCAACTGCATTTATTTATTTATTCACTCTTCATTTGTTTCATGCTTTTTCTGGCCTGAACCTCTCCTGGATTCTACGTGAGGTGGTGAACATGTTAATTAGCTTGATTGCCGAAATCATTCCAAAGGTACGAATATATTAAAGCATCATGTTGCTAATATGTACTGAAATATGTACTTTGAAATTTGTCAATCATATCTCAATAAAGTTGGGAAAAGTGATAAACTAGTGTTTCTCAAACTATCTGTGGTGATTTTTAAAAAACATTTCCAATCAGTCATGAATGAATTATTTTGAAAACTACAATGACAATAAATTATTAAACTAATAATAAAGTGAAAAAAATCCTACAAAATGCAAGGTTTTGTTATTAGATTCAATAAATATAAAATTACTTGCCAAATTGCTATACAAGTTTTTATACATTTCTCTCAAGTTATACCTGTCTCACTGCAGGTTGCTAAAACTTGTGAACTGGTGTCATCTGTGGACTGCACTCTGAGTAGTACAGAGGAGAGAGAGTCTGATTACTTTTAACTTTAAAAAAATGTATGTTAAACAACAATGAAATACCACTGTTCACCTATTAAAATAGTCAAAATGCAAAACACTCGTAACACCAAATGCTGAAGGGGATGTGGAGCAAAAGGAATTCTCTTTCATTCTTGATGGGAAAGAAAAATAATACAGTCACTTTAGAAGGGTCTGTCAGTCTCCTACAAACCTAACCATATTCTAATCATATGATTAAACAACCACTCTCTCTGGCATTTACCCTAAGGTGTGGAAAACTTAGTTTACACATGGATAAATTGTATGCACGGATATTTATTGCAACTTAAAGAAAAATTACCAAAACTCGAAATCAACCAAGATGTTCTCCTGTAGGTGAATGGATAATTGAACTGTGGTACATCCAGACAGTGGAACGTTATTCAACACGAAAAAGAAATAAACTATCAAGCCATGAAAAAACATGGAGAAAATGTAAAATGCACATTACTAAGTAAAATAAGCCAATCTGAAAAAAGGGTTCACACTGTATAATTTCAATTATATGATACTCTCGATAAGGCAAAACTATGAAGGCAGTGAAAACATCAGCTGTTGCACTTGCTGTGATATTACTGTAGTAAGTTCATGTCATTATTCATTTGTTTAAGTCCTTGGAATGTAGAGCACCAAGCATGAACTGTAATGGACTCTGGGTGATTATGATGTGTCAAGGTAGGTTCATCACTTATAGCAAATGTAACACTCTGCTGAAGGATGCTGATATGGGACCAGAAACACATGTGGGAGAAGAGAGTATGTGGGAAATCTCTGTATCTTCCTCTAAACTTTTCTGCGATCCTAAAATGGCTCTAAAGAAAGAAAATTAAAATATTCTATATACATATACATTGTATATAAAAAACGCTATTAGTTTTTAAACTGAATAATCAAGAAGTAGAAAAAGCATGTAAATAGAAAAACCAGAATTCCCATATCCTCCATTTCCTAGTTGTTTTTAAGAGTTTGTAAATTATTTGTATCATTTCAGCATTTTTAATATATTGCTAAGCATATTTATTTCTGTATAAAAGTGGATGGGATCATAGAATGCATTTTCATCTACAGTTTGCTTTTCTAAAAATTAAACATTTTGAAAACATCTCTATAAACCCATAAGGCTCTTTTTTCTTTTAAACTGCTGGATAATGTTATGCTGAACCACAGAAATTGCCAATATCTAATTGCTTTTTACTTCCAAAATGGCAATTTCAAATGGTTCAATGTCATATTTTCTTGTGTGACCATATCATAATTGACTCGAGCAATCCTCTATTGATGGACTTTTTGGTTGATTTTAGTATTTTATGCGAAGCATCTTTGCAAACTTTGAATAAATACTACTTCTGTCACATTTCTGAACGTAAACAAGAAAACTGTCTTTTTCCTAAAAGTTTGCATTTTTATCAGAATATAGAAACACAAATAGAGTGGATTTTTAAAGAAGTATACCAGCTTGATTGTTAGCCTTAAGGTGTCTGGATCTCATAACTATTGAAAAAATAGTGTTAATATTATGGCATTCTAATGCTCATTGTAATGGCAAACTAATAGTTTCACATGTGTAGATGCAAATGACTTCAAATGGTGGAGAAAATACTCATGAAATTCATCATTGTCAGATCTTATACAGGAAATACTAAAAATATCTCTACGCAGGCAACCAAAAAGTCTGGTAAATAGCTAACAATAAAGGTTGTCTGTACCATAAGCGTTAATATTCATTCGCTAACAATGAAATAGCCCAAAATGAATATCTGAGATAATGGTAAAACCTGATATTTTCTACTTAAAACAGTAGCTAAAAGAATATGTTCAGCCGGGCTTGGTGGCTCAGCCTGTAATCCCACGCCTTGGGAGGTTGAGGTGAGTGGATTGCCTGAGCCCGCAGGTTCGAGACCCGCCTGGGCAACTTGGTGAGACCTCATCTCTACAATAAATAAAAAAATTAGCCGGGCATGGTAGCGCGTGCCTCTAGTTCCAGCTACTTGGAAGGCTGAGGCGGAAGGATCGCTGGAGCCCAGCAGGTCGAGGCTGCGGTGGCCGGGAGCGGCCACTGCACTCCAGTCTGGGCGACACAGTGAGACTTCAACTCAAAAAAAAAAAGAATATGTTCATTATATGGACGAAATTGAAAGAAAACAGCAAAAACTTGTAAAGTTCATATCTTTCAAACTATAAAACCTAGATCAGAAGGCACTAGAGAAACCAATGACTAATCAGAATTTGATGGTCGTTTCAGCTTTTTCTTTCTATCCACTTCATGGTGACGTATTAACACTTGTTTTTTTTTCTCTATACGACAAAACAAGAATGCGGAGTTTTAGTGAAAGTAGCTGAAAGCTAACCAGCTTTCCAATTTTTTTTTGAGGTTGTTTTTATTTATTTTTGAAGTTGAATATGTACTGCTAAAAGAATCTCTTTTCTTATGTGATTGTCTTAAGAAGAAAGCATTGTTGGATCCACTTAGAACCTGAGTAGTCTTTCTGTGGGTGGATTTTAAGTAAACATGAAAGACATTTTCAAAACTCAAACTTCAGTGGTTTTCATTTCCCATAGAGAGCAAATGGAAAGAGTCCACTTTGAAATTGTTAGGCAAGTACTGTCTTTGGCCATGACTGTTTACACTCTTAACCTAGCAACTGCTGACTTCAGGGATAGAGAAGATGTCTTCACAGACTTTATTTTCCCATTTACAATGTCTGCATTCAAGCTATTCATGATATTTTAAAGCAGCCTTTTCAAAATACTGTTGTTATGAGTATTAGACCTATTTCTAATGATCAGAAGACATTCGACTTATGAATAATAGCGTGTTTAAATGAAGAAAGTTGACAACTACATTGTTGCCTAGAGTGATCAAAGTTATTTTAAGATTTCCAACAAAAGCAGTTGGCTCTGACAGACAAAAGAGCATTTGTAGTCAGTCATTCTGTATTTAGGACATGATTGGTTAAGCTTACATCAGGATGTTTGTGGGTAGAGAGAGTCACAATCTGAGTGAGTGGCTCTTTCTCCTCTTGGCTAGAGTAGACTATAAGATCAGTAGCAAATTCCCTTGCTCTCTTTCACCTTTGTTGCCAGAGGAAGAGTGCTTCCAGGTTGTGAGAGTATCTGTGGAGAGACAGCCTTGTGGCAAGGATTCTCAGTGTCCTCTAGGGGATGATGATAACCTCTTAGGTACTGAGAGGCTTTGGTAACCATCAAAAAAAAAAAAACCAGGGTCCTTAGTCTTACAGTTCCAAGGGAATTAATTCTGCTAATAATTTGAGTGAGTTTAGAAGTGAATCCATTGCCTGTTGAACCTGAATATTAGAACCAAGTGCTTGATGACATGTGAATTACAACCTTGCAGAATACTCAGTTAAACCATCAGGCATCAATAGAAAACTTTCAAGTTTATTTAAAGGAAGATATTATGCAGAAATAATGTTAGGTATGCAATAGCAGCAAAAATTAAGAAAAAAGCACTTAAGTGTGGAAAACAATGATTTAGTGATTTAATGCAACCCTAAATTTTATATGTTCATAAAATGTCTGAGGCTTATAAAAATTACTTGTCATGATGTGCAACTAGCTAGCAACAAAATTAGACATGGAACAAAATCAGTGGCACCTGCCTTTGATTATAAGCTTTATGTGGGCAGGGTTGTTAACTAACTTTTGCAAGATCCCAAATCACTCATGTTAAGCGCTTATTGCTATTTTCAGTCAATAATTGCACTTTCCATATTTGAAGTTCACATTACTGAAGAACTTCCTCATGCAGGACTTCAAGGTGCAAGTGTTTCTCCTTTCGTTTTCTATGTGATTTAGACCATAAAGTAAAGGGTTGAAGGTAGCCAAGAACAATGTTAATTGGTTCCTTTATTTTAGTTAGAAGAAGAGAGGAAAACCAATTCTAGGCTGACCATAATGGGAGCATCATTTGGACGTAATTCTATGTATATTTTTTCCCAAACCTGGAATAACATAGGAGGTAGGAAGGATAAGAGATGACATAGCTTCAGTGAAACAAAAAGGAATAAAAGTCAATGTTTTTAACTTTTAATACTGACTCTAATGAGCTGGAAATTTTTTATCTAGGTTTCAATTTTATTTTCTTTTAAATTAGAAGGAAAGGGGAAAGGAGAAATGGAGGGCTTCCATCATTCTTTCCAATCTTAGAACCTTTTATCAATCAGGAATAAATATAAGATTTTTACTTTTTATTCTTATTTTTGGATCCTAAAAAAAATCACATACACAAAGTAGTTGTCTCAAGGGATTGAGAACCAGAGAACAGAGAAATAAAATTATCCAATCAAAAAGAGAAGAATTTGAAATGCTAAATAGAGACTCAGAGAATTGTGGGACACAAAAGATATACAAATAAGTGATGTTTAAGAAGGAAAAAGAAGAAACAACTAGGCTGAAATATATTTTAAAACAACAAACATGGCTGGATTTACCAAATGGATGAAAACTGCAAATTTCAAGAAGATCAACAAACCATGGAAAAAAAAAATTTTATAAAAAATTTTAACCAAAATTCAGAATACCAAAAAGAAAAAAAGAAAATCCTGAAAAGAGTCAGAGAAAAAGGACACATTACATGCAGAAAATAATAAAAGAATCGTTATTTATTTCTTACCAAATAGTTTGGCTACAAATTCATTCATAGTTGAGTTTGAGAGGCAGGATAATATTGATGTAAGGAGCAATTAGGGTTAAAAGACAATGAAACAGAATTTTTAATATGTTGAAGGGAAAAGCTGGAATATTATAACCAGTGAAAAATATCTTTCAAAAACGAGTTAGAACCAGAGACATTTTCAGATAAATGTAACTTGATTAGATTTATTGCTAATAAGTTAGCACTACAAAAAATGAAGGCCAAAAAGAATAATAGATTTTAAAGAACTCAGATCTACAAGGGAAGACCCAAAACAACTTGAAAATTTTAAATAAACTATTGTGTACTTATTCTTACATGTTTAAACTTCAGTCACTCTCATGCAATACATTGAAATACTTTTTCCACTTTCAAAACAGTTTTTGAACTCATCTATTTTGATGTTTTTCAGTGCTTCTGCAGTTTTTTCTTTCACCTCTTCTACATTGGCTAAGCATTTCCTTTGGAAACTTTTTCCATCAAGAGAAACAGCAACAAAAATGTCACTTGGGGAGATATCAGGTGAATAGGGAGGGTGGGGTATGGGGGTCATGCCATTTTTGGTCAAAAACTGTTGGACGCTCAGCACAGTATGGGCAGGTTTCCTCCTATATCACTCATCATGAAATGGGCAAACATGTTGAAAGAATCTCCAAAAAAAGTTCACTGATGTTGAATGCAGCCTCTCACAAAAATGCTAGCTGGTATACCGATGACGATGGGTTCCTAGAACACACACCTAGCAGAGAAAGCCTGTACTACAAGAGGCCTGCCCTTCAAAAAACAATTCTGTTTTTGGGGGGGGATCCTTCCTCATATATAGAGTGAAGAGCACTGAAAATAGCAGAGTATTGGAAAATAAAACCAGAAAAAAAATTAGCTTTTTATTTCTTTCTTAAGTTTTTCAAGACAAAGAAAAAAGAACTGCTTAAAGCAAAAATAACATTTCATTTACCCATTTCATATCAACATAGATATAAGATATATGACAATATGTAATATGGAAGTACCAAAAATTATACACATTTGAAAACATTATACTTAAAATGTGTATACTTTTTTTTTGGCACATGCTGGCACACATATATGAGAAATATGTGACAATACAGTACAAAACAGAGGGCTAAATGAAGTACAATGCAAAATGTAAAATTATTGTAATAATATAAAGGTGTGTATTATAAACCTTAAAGCAATCTAAGAATCATTACTGAAAAGCCAATAGAGGAAATAAAGTGGATTGTTGAAAAGTGGTTCTTCTCAAGCTTCAGCTTTTACTGTTTGTATTTTATTTTTTTGTAGAGATGGGGATCTTATTATGTTACCGAGGCTGGTCTCAAACTCATGGCCTTAAACAATCCTCCCACCTCAGCCTCTCAAAATGCTAGATTAACAGATGTAAGTCACCACACCCTGGTCAAGCTTCAGTTTTATGGGGGAAAAAAGTGCTTGATTACTTCAAAAGAATTCAAGAGAAGAGAAACAGAGGAGAACGAATGGCACAATTAGAAAACAAACAGCAAGATTTTAGACTCAAAGCCAGTCATTTCAAAAATGACATTGAGAGATTAAAAGCATGAATAAAAGGGAGAGATTGTCAAATTGAATTTTATCAAAAGATGCAACTTTGTTGTCTACAAGAGACATAATATGCCTATAGTATGCCAGAAAGCTGGTGTAATCAGCTTCATATCCAAGTAGACTTCAAGACACACACACAAAAAAATCAGAGAGAGTGGATATAATTCATGATAAAAGCCCATAAGAAAGATATGACAACGCTAAAAATCTATGCAACTGACAATACCATTTAAAATATGTAAAGAAAAACTGAAAGAAAAACAAAGATAGAAAGACACAAATCTACAGTCAGAACTGGGGATTTTAATGCTCTCCCCCCTAAGTACTTAGTAGACGAACTAGATGAAAAATCAGTAAGTCATAGAATACTTGAAAAATAATATCAACCAACTTGATCTAATTAAAATTGTAGAGCATGACATCCAATTATTGAAGTGTAAATAATTTAGGTATACATGGAATGATAACAAGGATACAACTTATGATTAGAAATTAAATGTCACAATGAATCTCATTTAACTAAAATTATCTGCAGTATTTTGAATCACAATAGAATTAAAATACAAATCAATAGAAGTATATAGAAAATTTACAAGTATTTTAAAGACAGCAAATTTGCACATAATCTACAAGTTAAACAATGAAAAAATAAAAATCTTAGTTTCAACTAAATGACAATAAAGTTATAGCACATCAAAATTTATGAGATACAGCTAAAACAGTGCATACAAAGAAATGTGTTGCTTTATATCCACATAATAGTAAAAAAGAAAGACTCAAAAGTAGTTATCTAGTATGTACCTTAAAAATTTGTCAAGAGACATGCAAATTAAGCTCACATTAAATGTAAGAAAGCAAATATTAATGGTCAGAGTAGAAATCAATCAATTAGAAACAAATACATACAAAAAAATTATTACTAAAACTTGCTTCTTTTAACAGAAAAACAAAATTGATAAATTGAGTAGAAAAAATAAGAGACATAACTAGACATTTTATATATTATAAAAGTACAGTATGTAATGTCACAAACAAATTTATGGCAATAGTTTGACAACTTAGAGGAAGTGCACAAAATCTGGAAAACAGAGCTTTTCAAAACTTACACAAGAATAAATAAATCTGAATAGCTTTATTAATAATAAAGTTTTAAAATTTTTAATCCAATATTCTTCCATAAAGAAAATTTCAAGCCCGGATAGTTTTGCAGGGAAGTTCTATTGCACAATTAAGTAAAATATCCTAAATTTTAAATCTTCCATCAAATAAAAGAGAATAAGTCTCTCTCTAATTTATTTTATGGTTTCAACATAACCCTAATACTAAAATCTGATATAAATATTATGAAAAAAGAGTAATAGTTCTTATGAATATAAACACATATTCCACAAAGAATTATAAATAAATCTAATACAGAAATATATAACTTACAAATTTAAAGCATTAACATTATTAACATAACCCAAGAGTATGCCACAGTTCTACCCTTAAGTATTTATAAAAAGAAATTGAGAAATATCATGCAAGAATTTTATAGAAATGTTTTATAGTCATAAGAGACAAAGAAATAGAAAAAGTACAAATGCCATTCAACAGAGTCATGAATAAGAAATTATACTATATGTATATAAAAATACTACTTAGCAATAAAAGCAATGAACCACCGAGAATCATACCAACATGAAATAAATTTTAAAATTATTATGTTGAGCAAAAGAAGTCACATGCAAAAGAATACATACCTGATGATTTCATTTATATGTACTCCAGGAATCTACCAAACTAATCAATCAATGGCAACGAATGGCACAGAAGTGGTTACCTCTAGGAGTGAGGATTGACAGAAAAGAAACAGAAAAATGGTACTTTGGCAATCTGGAATTGCTCTGTACCTTGATTGGTATATTGTATAGTTGCAAGAGCAATCACTTTTACCAAAATTCATTTACTTTTACCCCTAAAGTAAGGGTATTTTATTGCATGTAGATTTTACTTTAGCTGGAAAATAATAAAAGATATATTTATCACTCACATCTGACACAAGTTGACTGGTATCACAACTTCTTGATGCCTCACTCTGTAACTCAGATGTTAGAATTGTTATCATAAGAATGTCGCTAAGTGTTGGAGCTAAGTAAAAAACAAAGATATAGCAAAACTTCATGGTTCATAAAGTCAATTGAATGGAAGTAAAACATATCATTTTGGTTTATATATTATTGAGCAATTGTGGTAGGCAGAATTCTAAGCCCAGTCCCACTGCTGCCCCTCCAAGGTTTCCAGCTGTAAACATGATGATATATCACATCCAAGATCATGATACATGACAAAAAAAGTATTTTGCCATCGGACATGCAATTTCACCATATGTCTATAAATGGAAGAACCAGATTATTTGTCAACAACATGCATATATTCTTTTCTATTTTGTAATCCATTTTTTTTCCCTTGAAAACCTTTTTTGTTGCTTCTATCTACAATTTCATGTCACTGCCATCTTTCATGGGAATTTGGTTCTGAAGTGTTTGAAAAGTTCGGTGATTTTCAGCAGCAAATTAGTGAAGCAACACAATAATAATGAACGCTCAATTGGAACACTAAGAATGATCTTAAGAAGTTCACTTTTCATTTGGATGAGTCAAGCGTTGGTGAACTTTTTCTGTAAATGTGCAGATAGTAAATATTTTAGGCTTTGAAGGCCATATCATCTTTGTTGCACCTACTCAACTCTGCCATTGTAGCTTGAAAGCAGCCATAGACAATAGGTAAGCAAATGATTGTGGCTTTGTTCCAATAAAACTTTATCTACTAAAAGGAGACAGTGGTCCAGATTTGACTCTCAGACATAATTTACTGACCCCTGAATTAAGCCATTAACCTTATAGAATCTTACAGCTACATGAGACCACAAAGTTCGCCTCTAACTACTTTATCTTGTAGAAGAGAAAACTGGGTCCGAGGGAGGAAAAGTACCCTTCCCAAGCTCACAGAACTGACCAGAAAATAATTTAGGACTAGAAACCAGATCTCTTGACTCATGAATGAGTCAATAATATATGAACCAAAATGATATGTTTTCAGGTATTTTATTGCATGTAGATTTTACTTTAGCTGGAAAAATAATAAAGGATATATTTATCACTCACATCCGACACAAGTTGACTGGTATCACTACTTCATGATACCTCACTCCTTAACTCAGAGTGAGCTATTTATTCCTTACTGTAGGAATAAATATTTTCTAGATGAACCAGACAAACTCTGGGAAATACATTTTAATACCCAAATATTGGAGTGAAAAAAACTCAAAACCTCTTCAAACTGATACTGAGGTTTTACTTTTTTAAGGATGCCTGTTTTGCAGGTGATCTCTGAAAGCACATCCTACTTAGATAAAGTCTTGGTGGTTATTTATAGGAAGGTGTTGGCAGGACTATTTCATATCGTTTTTAGTCCTTTTTGGATCCTAATTGCACATATTTTTTACTGGTTTGCATTGTCCCACTGGTTACTTACACTCTTATTAGTTTT
The DNA here is from genome assembly GCA_963574415.1 of Tarsius wallacei. Lineage (NCBI taxonomy): Eukaryota > Metazoa > Chordata > Mammalia > Primates > Tarsiidae > Tarsius > Tarsius wallacei. The sequence continues at coordinate 22,042 of CAUYQG010256190.1, forward strand.
TAATTTCTTTTTCACATGCTTCTGTGTAGTTAATGCTTATTGACCTGTTTTAAGTTCACTAATCCCTTCTTCTGCATCCTTTACTTTACTATAAAACTTATCCAATATTTATTGTTTTCTCCCTTGTTTTGTTCCATTTTCTATTTAAATCTTAGATACTTTTTTTTTACTTCTAGAATTTTGATTTCATTGTTTTTTAGGTTCTTTGCTCTGTTGAAAATTTGTGTCTGTTCCCCTATTCACCTCATTTTTTCTTGTTCATCTTTGACTATAAAGTCATTATTTAAAAATTTTTGCATAGTTGGTGAAGAAAGTGCTAGGCACCTGGGTGGGGCACAACTAGCATTCTGCTAATGTTCCCAATTCTCCTCAAATGACACATTCCTATCACATTCTGATCCAGAAACAGAAATAACTCTTTCTATGGAAAGACTGTGAAAAGATCTGGAATACTAAAAAAAATAATTACCTAAGGCAGGTTGTTGCTACTTTCCTGTAGAAGAAACTTATTGAGGACATCTTAAAAACCAACTAACTAAAACAATAAAGCAGAAGTATTATTATTCCATTTCAGGCAGAAATCCAAATAACCTTGTGTCCTAAAACAGCCGTATATGAATCCAAAGAGAGGTCAGGGCACAGATTCCATGTTTTATTGAGAAACATTGTCTATTGAATCATCTGGGGTCAAAACAGATCTGACTATTGGCTCATTTGTGTTGACTTGGGTTCAACCAAAGTGTCAGGTTTCTTCATGGATCACGACCTCTTTTGCTAATTTTGAGTACTTCTGCTCCTAAAAGAGGAAACCCACTTGGAAGTCTATTCAAAAACAAATCTCTAGGCCTTTATCTTAATACATTGTATTTTAACTTACTAAATATGTATGCGTGTAGTTAAATAATTTCTTGATAATTAGTAATCGCACAAAGACTGAGCATTCTGGAGACAATCTATCATGCGGTTCCCTTCTGAAAGTCTGTGGCCCAGTTTTGATGGAGGATGAGGATTAGAAAAAAGAAGGACAAAATTATGAACTTCGCAGCAGTTTGGATGGACTTAGAGGCTATAATACTAAGTGATCTATCACAGAAACAAAGAACTGAGTATCACATGTTCTCACTTATAAGTGGACCTTGAACAACTATCATAATACTCTAAGAGAGGGATTGACAATAGTGGATAACTGCCAGGGGAGGGAGGAGCACACCTCATCAACAAGGGTACCTGCATAATGAACATTTGTATACCTAACCCTGAATTGCACCCCACATCTTTAAAATGAAAAAAATTTTTAAAGAATGAATTTTCCTTCTGAAAATATGGCCCCATGTTCTTTATAATTCAAACACTGAGTAATAAACTACTCTTGTTATATTGCATAATTCTATTCATGATAAAATGTATTTTTTTCTTAATTTTTTTTCTGAGTAAATCTTTGTATGTTCTGAGTTCTCATACAGTTGGATAATTTCTTAATGTATTGTTTTGTGTGTGTGTCCTATGAAACAGTGTGTGACATAGCTCATGGGAAAAAATATAAAAAAGATTCCTTGGTCAGTTACATTTCCTTTCCTCTACAATAACACATTAAAGGCATAGAGTTGTTTTAAGCAAATAAACCTGCTTTATTTTATTTATTTTAGTGTTGGCCAATTTATTTTTTGGCTTTCTATATCTCTGAATTTTTGTTGGTACTAGTTTTATATACTATTTCCATTAGCATTTGAAAAAGCTGGAACATAATATGGGAAATGTTTCTCTGGACTCATACAGACACTACAATGGAATCTAAATGAAGTTAAAATTTGGAATCACTCACAACTTTCTTTCCTTTTCTCCCAACATTCATTTTATTCCTGCTCTTTCTCTGTATGTGTTATGCTCTCATGGTGCTCTAATCTCAACGGAGGAAGAATGGAGATAATAAATCTACACTAATTTGTTTCTTGAGTATTGGAATGAACACTAATCTGGCTTAAGCAATATGGATTCAAGTAGCAGATTTGCTCTTAACTATCCAAGTAACATTGGGCTGGTTAACCATCTGATTTTTACATGATTAAAAAAACATGATGTCATCATCAACCTCACATAGCTAATATGATGAAAAATGCAAGGTTTGATTCATAAGTGCTAATTTGGGGCTAGTACTTCTGGGATGTTAAATGCTATGAAAATTTAGGATAATTGTTATACATATGTGTGTGTGTATTCATGGCATTGTTGGAAAAATATGTCTGATATCTTAAAAATCAAACTATACTAAATATAAAAAATAAGAATAGAAATTAGACTCAAGAAAGGATAAGGGCCAGATAGTAAAATGAAATCCCAAATATTGACAGTTAACGTACAGATGTGCATGTTATGTGAACCTACTTGTGTAATTGATTGAATCACTACTCCCCTTATATGCTGTAGTCAAAGATCATTTGCACAACAAATAAGAGAAAAAGTTTAGAGAAAATTAAATAAAGAAAATTAATGTATTTTTAAAAACAGTCATTTAAATCTGATTTCTTAAAATTTCAAATGTATTGGTAACAAAATAAGTCCATTCAAATAAAAAGTGGTTATTATGTAGTATTCCATCATACTGTTTGCAAATCAGTCAGGGAGATTGTCGAGTTCCTAACTTGATTCAATGACCAATATTAAAGATATAAGAACACATGGAGGCATAATTAGGTCTGAGTTTGTTAGACATTTATAAAGTAAAAGTGGAAAAAATCTTTGGCTTTTATCCCTTTAAAGGCTAAAAATATTTAGCCAAGTGTTACAAAAGATAAATGTTTTCAATATATTAATGGAACATTTAAATAAGAATGTACTTTTTATGTTCTTTTAATGTTTTCATCGGTTTCATATTTTAAAATTACTTATTTGATTTTTTAAAACTTGATTGCTATTTATCCTGTTTGTAACCTGAAACTTTCCTAAAAGATTGACCATGACTTCATTCTTTGCTATAGTTTGTTCTTATGAGCACACTTGGCTCAAAATATGTATTGAATTAATAGCAAATACATGATGAAAAGTCCATTCTCTAAAAAATATCTGTACTAACAAATAATCGCAATGTCTAAATTCCATATTTCATATGTGTATTTGCAATTCTGTTTGAATCATGGTTGACTCCTAGCCAACTTTTCCTTCCAAACATTGAATCTGTTCATCAATGATAATGGGTGAATCGTGTCTTGTGAAACCATGGCACACTTTAAAAGGGAAAATTATAGTTTAAGAAGCTCATGGCAATTCAGCTTAAACCATGTTGGTTTACCCAGACATTGAGCGGTAATTTTTTTTTTTTAATATCTGATCAAGTCACAGTATTGAATCCTCTTCTACAATGGAGTAACATCATATTGTTGGCATTAGAACCAGCGATAAAAGATGTCTAGAAGCTTATCTAAATGCAGATATCCAAAAAAAGTGCTCTGGAATTAATTAACAGAACTTTATACACAGAATATAATAAAGCAGTGGCCCCCAACACTGTTGGCATCCGGGACGGGTTTCCTGAAAGACAATGTTTCCAAGGATGGGGGCATGTGCAGTCAAATCTCACTGCTAATGTATTCAGGCCACTCTCCAGTGCTAGCATCTCTGCTTCAGCTCCACCTCAGATCATCAAGTATTAGATTATCTTAAGGAGCACTCAACCTAGATTCCTCACTTGTGTAGTTCATAATAGGGTGCGCACTCCCATGGGAATTCAATGCCGCTGCTGATCTGACAGAAGGCAGAGATCAGACGGTAATGCCAGCGATGGAGAGCAGCCATAAATACAAATGAAGCTCCACTAGTCCACTGCTCACCTCCTGCTGTGTGACCCAATTCCTAACAGGCCAGGAACAGGAACTGGCCTGTGGCCTGGGGGCTAAGGACCCCTGTAATAAAGCAGTAAGTATAAATGAATGAAAACATAAAAATGACACAGTGAAAAAGATCAAGCTAATACAAAATGCTGCTGTATGATTCCACTTATATACAGTTTACAAGCAAGCAAGCTCATGGTATAGGATGCTGCTACCTCTTGGGGAGAATACCTACTAGAAGGAAGCTTCTCAGGACTCCTGGGAAGCTGGTAATATTCTGCTTCTTGATCTGGTGCTGGCTAAGTGTCTAAGTTGGTGTAAAACCCATTGAGATTGGACTTGTCCACCTTTTTTGTATATATGCTACCCTTAAAAAATATTCAGAGATAACATCTGATCACCTGGAGAAAAAAGAAAAAAGAAGTTGGATCATTTACTGTTTTTTTTTTTAATGGCAAATGGTAAGTGATTACTCTGTCAAAAGTTTTAAAGGCACTCATATCATGTCTGCAGTTAAGCTTTTATGAGACATTTCCAAGAGGAAGAGGCATATCATCAATGATCATCAAAGCATGCATCCTGCAGAAAAGACGTGCACTTGAGCATGACAACCTTCACAGCAGACTAACTTTCTGTTTTTTCAATTCTCAGCTTTTTCTTTCAATGTCTATTGTGCTACCAAGTTTAAACTGGATTTCTTCCTGTTCTCTTAGCTATGTGCTATGAATTATATAATTCTTTCTACAATATTTCACACTTGAAAGATATTCAAGGTATTCCCAGTCACAGGAGCAACTGATATATTACTCCAGTAGACACAATGATCAGGCTGATTTATCATTCTCAAAGACTTCTCTCTTGGTTGAAAACCATGTTGATTTACTCAGGTGATTTATATAATTTATATATAATTTATATGATATAGATTTATATAATATGGATTGATGATCTACATTATTTGTATTAGAACCAGTGATTTAAAAAAAAAGAAGACATTCAGAATCTCTCCTAAATGCATATGTCCTATAAGGATGACCTGGAATCAATCCCATGATGAAAACCTTACTACTCCTTCGTGGAAGGATTGGAAAATATATAGCTTAGAAGTGTGTGTGCCTTTAAATATGAATGCACAGTATGCAACCTCACAAAATAAATGCGATGATTCTGCATCTAATTGCTAGATAGAAACACTGACATCAGCAATACAACAGTAAATATCTACACTCACTATTTCATTCGTGGATTCACAATTATTTTTTAATCATAACATACTGTACTGATTCCCTGTCAAATCTTGAACCTTTTCGTCAGAGATAACTGGTGAACCTTGTCTTATGAAACCATGTCCCGCTTTAAAAGGGAAAAGAATAGTGTAAGAAGTTCATGGCAATTCAACTTATTTCCTGTGGGGCTTTAAGCTAATAATATAGTACATTGTAAAAGCTCAGTTTTGGCTTTGGTTCTGATACCTTTTACATGTTATGCACTCTTCCTAAATGTGTTTCTTTATTTGTGATGTGGAAAATAATGATAGCAATGATAATTATTATTTCACCAAATTTTATGTTAATATTTTGAAAAACAATTAAATTAGGGTAATTGAATTGATAGTAAATACATAAAATATTAACCAATTGCAGAAGGTATGTAAATATATTACATAGACTTTGTTACTGAGAGACAAAGAGTAAAAATTTGAAGCAGTGGCTTTAGAGGTATGAGGGAGAGGATATGAAGATCTAACATACATTCAATCAGAGGTCTACGAGAAAAGAATATGGAGTAAACAAATTTGAAGAAATACTACCTAAGAATTTTTCAGACTTGACAAAAGACACTAATTGTCATATAAAGGTATATAAAACATCTTAAACAGGAGAAAGAAAAAGCTATCATCTAAACGCATGAAGGCAAAACCATATATGATCTTGAAAAATCATTAAAGCAATCAGAAAGAAAAGATAAATTATTAATATGAGTCAGACAGAAAATTGACTTCATATAGCAGTTTTGCAAGTCAAAACACTTAGTGAAATAACTTAAAACAAAACTGCCAACCTAGAATTCTGTGCTGATTAGAACTATCTGACAAGAATGAAAATGTGGTAGCTATGAGAAGCTCTCAATGTTTATTTAACCTTACTCCTAGTGTGATTTCTTGTGTAACAAACGGGAAAGATTAAAAATTAAAAAAGAACACTTCCCAGATTCTCTAGTGTCTCAGATGTGACTCAGGTCTAGATAATCATGAGCACATGCAAATGAAGTTTTGGCTCAAGATTTACCCTTCTGCTATTTTTTGGCAAGTGTAGTTGTGGTGGCATTGCATTTTGCTTTATATTTATTTATTTTTGAATTTTTCCTAGTTTGTTTATTTTTATTTTTATTTTTTTATTATTTTTTTTTCCATTTTCTTTTTTTTTTTATTGTGATATTAAGGGGTACATTTAAGGGTTAGGTACACAAATATGTCTCATTCAGGCACCCTTGTTTGTAAGAAATGTCCCCCCATCCCCAGACAGGTATTTACTGCCATTAATTGCTTCCCCTA
>CAUYQG010256193.1:0-10779 GCA_963574415.1 Tarsius wallacei
AGTGGCACGATCACAGCTCACGGCAGGCTCAGACTCCCAGGCTCAAGCAATCCTCCTGCCTCAGCCTCCCAGGTAGTGGGGACTACAGGTGAAGCCAGGGGTCTTGCTCATTCATAAACTATTTGGTAAATTCTACAGAGAAGGGAAAAGTGATGGATTATTTTAAGGCAAGATCAAATCGCCCTTTAAAAAGGTAAATTGAAACTGTTTCCAAATATATAGAATGTTTTTCTCTAAATGGACTAGTATTTATTTATTCTTTTGAGTCAGGGTTTTGCTCTGTCACCTGGGCTGGTGTACAGCTCACAGCTCACCAGCATGGTCACAGCTCACCAGAGCCTCGACCTCACAGGCTCAGACAATCCTCCCCTCTCAGCCTCCCGATACATATACCCTGAGAATACAGATGTGCATCACCACACCTGGTCAAGGATGGACTTTTAATACCCTTTCACAAATAGGACAGAGAAGTCATGTTGACATAGGCAAAACCCCAAGTCGAGGCTCAACCCAGTAGGTCAAGAGGATTCTTGGCTTGTGCAGGTAAGAATTCAAACATAGGCCTCAAAGAAAAAACAAAAGCAAGTTTGTGGGAGTGAGAACAGAGTAGCAGGGGGTGCCCCCATGGGTGGAGCAGCCGTGCGTGGCTGGTGGACCCTATTTGTGGTGCTGGCCAGATGCTGAGCAAGAGTGGGCAACATGTAGGTTTCCTGGGCAGGGATGTGCAGTTCCTGGATCGAGTGTTTCTCTTGTTTTTTAAATCACATCTGGTGGCTTCTTGGAGTTGCCATGGTTACTGTAAACTGTCATGGCGCTGGAGGGCGTGGCTCCCAGCTTGCTAATGTGTTATAATAAGAGCATAACGAGCGACAAGGACATGCAGAGGTCGCTTCGACGTCATCTCTGCCTGGGCTGGTCTGGCCGCCATGAGCCATCACTCACCACATCCCACCATTTCAGAACTGTGAGTCTGGGTCATGTCACTTCTGTCTTGGGAAACGTGGCCTGCCAGATCTCTGTCTCCATGTCACAATGAGCAATTGGTAGAGACGGTTGTATGTTGTGATGACAGATCCCCGCACTACTGAGCAGCAGCGTAGGGGCTATGTTAGAAATGCTACAAAAGCTGGCACAGTGGGGACACGTGACACTCGCAGGGACAGTGGGGACAGAGGCGCCACCAGGGACAGTGGGGACATGAGACACCACCAGGGATAGTGAGGACAGGAAACACCTCCAAGAACAGTGGGGACAAGGGACACCACCAGGGACAGTGGGGAGAGGAGACAACACAAGAGACAGTGGGGACAGGGGACAACACAAGGGACAGTGGGGACACGGAACACCACCAGGGACAGTGGGGACATGAGACACTACCAGAGACAGTGGGGACACGAGACACCAGAAGGGACAGTGAGGACATGAGACACCAGCAGGAACAGTGAGGACACAAGACACCACCAGGGACAGTGGGGACACGAGCACCCTCTAGATGCAGAGGAATGCTTCGCCTCTTCCCTCCTTCATGGAGGCTGCCCTCTCTAAGGGTCAGTCTCTGACCTGAGGTTGGCTGTCTGGAGGCCCATGTGGCCCCTGGGCCCCCACTGCTGGCCTTGGAGCCTCCCTGCTCGCTACACATGAGAAGACAAGCCCAGGGCCGGCCTGCACTGCCAGAATGTCTCAAGCCCCAAGGAACCTGCTCCCACAGCCCCTCCAGGTAGTTAATTAATCCCCATGCAATATGTCCACAGACTTTCATTATTTCCTGTCCTGCTCACACGCGTGCCTTTCTTGTGGACTGTTAGACACTGGAGCATCGAGCCATTTATCACGTGGCATCTTAGTATTTCTTCAAAATGTTTTACCATTTTCAGGAAATTCTGTGGCTTCTGTCGTTAATCTGGTGGATGCTTTTTAGAAGATGCCAGAATGGTGGAAGAAGCCTCGTCTTTGTGGAAGTGTTTCGGTGCTGGTGAGTGGGAGCATCCAGACAGGAATCCCGGGGGTGTCATCACAGATGACAAACTGCTCACCAAAAACCACAAGAGTGGGGCAAGAAAGGGCAGACCCTGCATGGCTGTCCTCGACAGGGCTGTTAAAGGGCCACAGCTGCTCCTCACCAAGCTGTCACTAGCGGGACGCCATGGTGGAAGGCGGGTTCCCACAATCCTCATGCCCTGGACAGACAGGCAGATACCAGGTGGAAGGAGTGAGGGGCCCTGCCCTGGCCCCCGCCCCTTGGCGTGAGTAATGCTAGTCACCTCTGAGCATGTGCATGTTGGCACTGCCACACATATTTGATACACAGCCCTGGAGGATGCAGGTGCATTGTGCAGACTCAGGTCAGGAAGCCACCACTGACACCGCGGGAGGGCTTCTGGGGCAGATTTCCCAAGGGAAAAAAGGTGCCTGGCGGGCCGCCTCTCTACGCTGGTTCTGCGGCCACATGGCATACCATGTCCAGTGTTTTGCTCTCATGATCTGATTTGCGTGGCACATGCTCACCAGGGTGCAGGGAGCAAGACGTGGCGCTCACAGAATGGGATTCCGCATAGATATTTGATGAAGGAGCATTTACAAAGATGGAGGGAGGTCGGGAATCACAAGGGCTAGGGGATTACCCAGGCTAGCCCAGCAGGGAACCATTCCTAGGTCTGCAGAGAAAAGCTAAGGAACTCCGAGAGTGGCAGGTAGACAGCTATGTGACCAGAAGATACAAGCACCACAGTCATAGGGCAGGAGCTGTGAGTGATCACAGAGACACAGACACCACAATCATGTGGCAGGGCCGCGGGTGTTCACAGAGAGACTTGACACCCAGAGTGACCCTGCAAGGAGCCAGGGGAACTCTCTTCCTGCTCCCCGACCACATCCAAACAGGGCGATGCGCATCTGTGCCGTCCACAGGCCCCTGTCCCGGTACTCTCAGGTGGGAGGTAAAAGGGCAACCACATACCTTCCTGCTGACTTGAGAGGCCAAATAAAGAAACCATTAGGAAAGCCAGAACATGGAAATCTGTGGCTGATTTATGACTGGGGCAGAAGCCAGAGTTGTAACCTCCTTGTCGTGTTTTGTAAGTCACAGCTGGTGTCCCTGAAGGGGTCAGGTACACTCTGTGCCTCAGAACAGGCCCCAACTATGGGCAAAGAAGAGACTGTGGAAATCAGCTCCAACCAAGATGTGACCACAGTCAAAATTACATAGGATTTGGGCCTTGAGAGATGGCCATGGGCTTGGCACTGGTGACATTCACCTGGGGAGGCACCCAGAGGCGGTGCTTCAGTGGAATGCGTCAAGCCTGGTTTTCTGTTGTCTGACGTGGCTCTGTCTGGCTTTCTTTAGGTGAAAGGTCCCCTGGGGGAAGATCTTGGGGGAGTTTTAAGTGGTATTCTAGGACTATTTAGAGACAACAGAGTCAGCCAGGACGGGAGGGGATTGTGTGAACCGAGTTCCCAGTCCTGTGGTGAGAGCTTCTCACCAAAGACGTTTGGGGTTTGGGTGAGAGTGTAATGTGGCATTCCAGGCAACAACTCTGGCGTCCCTGATGAACCTCCTGTTAGCTGGGTCACCCAAGCGAGTGAGTCGTCTCCACAGCACAGTGAGGTGGAGACGACTCTCGCCTCTCCTCAGTTGCCTGTGAATGACACAAAGTCCTATCTTTAAAACGATTTGTGCATTGTCTGATGTGTAGTTGGTGTTCAAGAAATAGCACATGCACACGCACACGCACACACTTGGATACACAGACGCAGGTTTGTGTGAATGTTTATAGCAGAGCCAGCTGGCCTCAGCGGGGCCTGAGAGAGGGCATGGCTGACCCGTGAGCCCCTCGGCCTAAGCAGAGCATGACAATCTTTCTCTTTCCATCCACCCGTCTCCAAAAACTTGTAGACATTCGCCAGGTCTCTTTCTGGCTATGTGGCCAAGTTATTCATGAGCCTACATCTGGACACACACATTCTATATATACACCTTAGAGGAGTTTTTTTTAACTTAAAAAAACTGCCTCCACAATTAATATACACTTGTTAATGTAATTGACATTTTTTTCATTCAAATGATTATAAGGCAGTCTCAGATGGTGCATTTCTCTTCCATCCTCTCCTCTTTTCACTTTATTGTGGAAGGGACAGTTTTTTCCCAAAGGTCTGACGTGATTTGGGAGGACAGAGGCCAGAAATTCGTGCTTAATTTTGTTCACTGTGCTTTAATTTGGCCAGGATGGAATGAAAGATTTCGATGGAGCTATTATACCGGTTGTTTCACTTTTTACTGACTGAAGAATGAGCCTTAGGCCACATAGGACTATTGGTTTAAAGATGTTATTATATATTCTTCACAATTCCAAGGGGTTTTAAAACGTGTTTGCCTGAGATGATTAAAGAAAATGCAGAAAGGTTCAGCAGTTTCAGTGGCCGCTTAGACATTTCATGCCGGCGCGCATCCTTGAAGGGCACTGACCCCTATCAGCAGCTAATGATGGAGAAGTTGACAGGGCAGTTTGACCTCCTAACTGCATTCTGTGCTCCGTGCCCTTGACCGTCTGCCGACAACTCGATGAGTTTCTGCCATATTAATTACTCCACACTGTTTTGCAGTGATCCTTGAACAATCCAAACCTATGAGTGAAGGCACAGACCTTTCCAGGCCCTTAGAAATCACTGAAAATGGCCATTTAAAAGCACGTACCGTAATTTCCCTCTGCCAGGCTTGGTTTCTTTTTCTGAAGTGATGAACAAAGCCCTCTGGAGTGATCTTGGCTTTATTGTACTCTGTTACTTCTTGCAAATTTTTAGCATCTTCTTCCCAAAATGTCTTTGATAAACAGGGTCTTATCTGGGATACCCTCCTTTTCCTTCAATTACCATGCATTCTGTAGTCAATAGTTTATAACCAGGCAATATTCCCTGGCCGCTCAAGTCTTCATGGTTTTGTTCTAAACGTCATTAGCAAGATCTAATATGCCGAGGCTTGTTTGGTTTCCACGCCTACACATTCTGTCTGGAGTCGAGCTTTGTCTTCCTAATGAACTAGATGGCAGTCATTACCACTGACATATCTCCTTCCCTTCTAGGTTGTTAGAGCACAGAGTGTAAGCTTTCCCTCTTCCTGTCCTTCGTGTGGACAGGAAATCACCTTTGCAGGTCATTTTTGCCCCTGGCTCCCAGGATCCCCCACAGAACATTCTAAGCCTCATCAGATCTCAACTAACATGTTCCCATGTCCACATTTCAGACAACTCCCAGCTCAGCCATCTTCAGGCATCCCATAGGTTCCCTGGAAAGTCCCCTGTGCAAAAGTCAGAGCTGGAAGCTATTGTTCTGCTGCCTGTCTCTCCCATCACTAGGTAGATCTTTTTTTTTTTAAAGTTTATATTTGATGAGATGGGGTCTTGCTATGTTGCCCAGGCTGGAATCAAATTCCTGGGCTCAAGCCATCCTCCAGCCCCAGCCTTCTGATTAGCTGGCTGCGAGCCCTACCTGAGTCTTTAGATTTAGCGACAACCTCTCCAGCTCTGTTTTCTTCATTGGCAAGTGTGATTGGATGTGAGTCAGACGATCCAGACGGGGTGGCTGTTTCACCCACCCCCCATGTCTCTTGGTTGTGTGTGTGCATGTGTGTACTGAGTATGTGCTCCGTGCCAGGAATTTACGCTTGATCCTCACAGCAACCCTGCGAGAGGCACTGAGGTGGACACTTTGCGGATACAAAGTGCCTCCGAGGGCAAGAATGATTAACTGAGTCGAGCTCAGATAATTCACTGGAGGTGGCAACTATGCACCTGGGGGTCCAATGCATCTTCCCTGACCCATGTGCCTGTGATCTGGGCCCTGGCTACACTGAATGTCTTGCACAGGCACATGGAGGTAGGTGGTCAACTTGCAGTGAAGACCGGGCAACCTGGGCCTGGAGTCCACCTCCCCTGCTGCAGCTGTGTGACTGACTTGCCCTCTATTTCTGTGCTCCAGTGTCCTCATCTGTGACAGTGGATCACAGTCACAGCTCTACCACGCTCACTGGGTCCCACAAAGGATTGCATTCACGACATTTGTCAGGTGCCTTGAAGAGCAACAATAATAAAGACAACACCGTAGATGTCAGCAAGTATTGTCATCATTTCTTTATTTTTCAAAACTAGTAGTTGCCGCCTGTTGCAACTGGCTACAGTGGGAGACTGGTGGAGCCCTGGAAGACCTGGGACTTCTCTGTGATCATTTGCTGTTGACCTGGCCTCTTCCTCTCATTCCTCAGCTGAGGCACGAGGGCAGGAGAGGGCTCAGGGAAATTTGCTGGGATGAAGGGACTAGGTGTCTGGATGGGAGCACTGAGCCCTGCCCTTCCCCTCTGCAGACATCATGTGGGAATGTGGTCAAGGCAGCGAAGGAATTCAGAGACCTGGCCTCTCTCAGTCCATTCTGGGAGACAGTCATCCCCAGTCAGGTGATGAATATATCCAGAGCTCAAGCTTGCCCTCATTTCTAGGAAGAGGGAGACCATGTCAGGCAAGTTAATTTCAAAGAGAGACCAGGACGCCCCAAAGCTGATCAGATGGACATTCCTCTGGGCAGCGTAGAATGCACAGCACCAGGCTCGAGAGGTAGGTGAGGGGGAGCATTCACCCGACATCCAGACATTAGTAGGCTGCCTTTGGCAGCAGGAAGCCACCATGACATCACGTGGAGATGTCTTAAGAGACCAAGGCCTGTATCAGAAGCTAGCTCGGCTTCCTTGGGAAGCAAGACACAGACGATGACTCACAACAGGAATTTCCGTCCTGGAGAGGGCACACACCGGAAGCCTGGGGCAAACGTTCCTTTTATAAACACTGGGAAGACCATTGAATTGTGTGCAGCTCATAAAATACAGGACTTGGGTGGACACATATGCTCTCCGCCTTCAAAAGCATGTAAACATTAAAACAGAATTCTTAAGATTTAACCTCAACTCACTTTATAAAGTTAATCTCAACTGCCCTGGAGGTCACAGACCCCTCTGAGAACCTATCAAAAACTCTGATGCATGTCCCGGGAACTGCACATAAACCCCAAGTCTGCATGGAATGGTGGGAGGTTGACAGACCCCCTAAATCCATCCATGAAACCCAAGTCAAAACCCTGCCCTGAGGACGTGGGAGCATCTCTGTTATGGAACCTGTTGTCCATTGCTGCCCAAAGCTTCCCAGATCGGTACCTTTGTGGGTCAAGCACTTGCTGTTTTAAATAAGGTCAGGATTCCTGGAATCAAAAATGTCTGTTTAAAAATAAAAACCTCAAGTGTTTTTCATACATAATATGACAAAACTTGTTATTCGCTCCAAGACTCTCTGTTTCTTCCATGGAAGCAGAATTTTTGGCTGGGGCCGTGGCTGCCACAGTGAAGACCACATGTTCCACGCTCACTGGGTGTGGCTGTGTCACTGGGTTTAGCTCGTGGTGTGGACGCAAGTGTTGAGAGCCGTCCGTCCTCAGTGGACAGCGTGAGTGTGTTCCTGGCCTCCTCCTCCATCCTGCTGTTTGGAGCATGACAGCTCAAGGGCTTACTTTGGATGTGCGGCAAGGGATATGTCCCGGGACAATGGAGGCACCAAGATCCCAAGAGCTTGGGAAGAGTCAGCACGACCGTCCTGTGTGAGTATCATCTGGACTTTGGCATGAGAGGGGAATAAGCTGCTCCTTGGTGAGTCACTGTCACCAGGTTTCCATCAGTGGGAGCAGAACCCAGTTCTTCCTTGTAGATGTAACCACCCAGCTGTGAATGGCAAGCTGCCTAGCTGCTGCCTCTCTCTTGCTGCTCATGAAAAGGGTGTCCGTCTTCTCTCTCTGATAGATTTCAGGATGCCCTCTCTGTGCCTTGCAGCTTCTCTTCGTGTGTGTTTGTTTTCCCTGGTCCTGGTGTGCCTTCAATGCATATAGGTCTCACATCCTTTGTCAGACGTGACCTCAAAGATCTGAGTTTTCCTATTGCATTTCTAAAATGTATGGCATTTCCTTTTTTAACTTTAAATTTTTTTCAATTTAAAACATGCAAAAATATTTTGGACTCATTGTGACTGTATGTGTTTATGGGATACTAGCTGACATTCCAACGTGTGTTTTAATTTATAATGATCAGATTAGGGTAGTTAGCATATTATCACCTTATGTATTTGTCATTTTTTTGTGTTTAGAGCATTAAAAACCTCTCTATTTCTGGCATTTCTTATAGACAACATGAAGTTGGGTCTTATTTTATACTTTGTTTTCAATGCACTCTGAAAATTCCTATGTTTTAGTGGTATATTTGTTTATTGTTCATATTTAAAGTGATTGCTGAGGAGGTAACTGGGTTAGCATCCACCCGGTTTGTAACTGTTTCCATTTGTCATGTTAGTTCTTTGTTTCTTCCATTTTCCTCCTTCTTCTGTTTTCTCTTGTTTAATCAAGCAGCTCATATGATTCCACTATGTCTCCTCCTGTAGCATATTGATTACAGTCTAAACATTTTTTAGTGGTTGTCCTAGAATTTGCAATCCAGTTTTTTAACGGATCCAAGTCTACCTTCAAATGACACTGCACTGCTTCACACGCAGCACAGAGGCTTCGTGCAGGGCATTTCTCATTCCTCCCTTCGCCTTATGATATGACTGCCATTTATTTCTCTTATCCCCATGCGTTGGTCACCTAACATAGACCGTCCTTGACTTGCACTGGTTTGACTCATGACTTTTCAACATTACGATTTATATCCAGTAGAGATGACACTTCAGAGCCCAACACAAGCTTGTGCTTTTCACTTTAAGTACTGTATTCCATGAAATCAAACTTCACTATCCAACAGGCTTTGTGTTAGACAACGTCGCCCGTCGGCTATTGTGGTGTTCTGAGCACGTGTAAGGGGACTAGACAGAACCATGATGTCGGGTGGGTTGGTTGTGTTAAGCGCATTTTGACTCACAATACTTTCAGTTTCTGATGGGCTTATCCAGCTGTAACCCCATCATAAGTCAAGGATCATGTGTACCTGGTGACTATTATTACTTTAAATGAACATTTGTTTTGAGATCAGTCAAGCATATGCAAAATAAAACTTTATTTTGTCTTTACTGATTTCCCCTCTGACAGTTCTTCCTCATGCAGACACATGCCTATATAACCTTCCTCCATCTTGAAGACGTTCTTTTAACTTTCTTGCAGGGCTGCAAATTCCCTGGGTGCTATAATCACAGCACAGCATCTTCTCACAGCCCTGGAGGAATATATATATCGTGCCACTGCAGGCTTCACCTCCTGGGCTCAGGCGATCCTTTCATCTCAGCCTCCCACGTAGCTGGGACTACAGGTACACACCACCATATCTGGCTAATTTTTTTATCTTTTGTAGAGTCAGTGTCTCACTATGTTGCTTAGGCTGGTCTTGAACTCCTGGGCTCAAGCAATTCTCCTGCCCCCACTTCCCAAAATGCTGAGATTATAGGCATGAGCCACTATACTCAGCCTCTGTCATCAATTCTAGAAAGTTGTTGTTCATGATCACATCAAGTATTTCTCTTGCTTACAACCCTTTTATGCAGATGTTACACCTCTTTAAATCATCCTGCGGCAACTAGATGCCCATATCTCTGCTTCCTTCTGCCTTTGACTTTCAGTTTGGAAGTTTCTGTTGACGCATCTTCGAGCTCATGGGTTCTTCCTTGGCCCTGCCCAGCCTACCCATGAACTCCGCAGGCCTTTCCCGTGTCCTCTGCAGGCTTTTGGTTCCCAGCTCTTCCTTTTCTTCTTCCTTCTAGTCTCCTCCTCTCTTCTGTGTCACCCATGAGAATCATGGCACGTTCATCATGGTGGTTTTAAACTCCTGTCTGAGAACTCCGCTCTCTGCATCTTGCCCCAGTCGTGGTCTGAGGTGGCTTTCGGCTCTGTTGGCTCTGTTTTCTCCTGCTTTGTGCATGTCTTGCAGTTTTTCATGAAAAGACAGACATGGCATCAGGTGATAGGAACCCAGGGAAGGCTGTTGTCAGTGACATTTTATCCTAATCTGGCTAAGAGCTAGGCCATGTCGGCACCTCTGCAGCTGCGGAGGTCAGAAGTGTCAGTTTACTTCAGTTTTCTTGTTCTAATCTTCCCTCCTAACCTGAACATCCTGAGTATCTTGCAGCCATTTCTGGAGCCCATGGTCACTCTTCTTAGCCCAGTGGATGCAGTGGGAGAGGCAGGGCTGGAGGAGGCTGAAGTGGAGAGATGCCCACAGCGTGGAAGGGACTCTGGCATGGTCTCTCCCTGCAAAGCAGGTCTTGGTTATGGGAAAGATCTGGGGAGTTTTGAAGGATCGCTCCCTCCTTGCAGAGCCACCAGGGCCCTTTCTCAGATCATGACCCTGAGAACCCGAGGCTCCTGGAGGTAAAACCAAGAGAGCGTGGGCCTCCTGGGACATGGCCACCAGCCCCTCACTCTTCTGCTGGTCAACGCTCAGCCTCTAGCACCTACCACAAGTATACAGGTGTGTCCCACCCAGGTCAGTCCAGCATCTTCCACCCCACATCAGAGCCCTAATTCGTCCGTCTCTCTAGTTCTCTGATGGACTCAGGAGAAGGTGCTGATGTTCCATTGATTGAATCTTTTCTGCTTGTAGGGACAGCATGGATGACTTCCAAGCTCCACCTGTCAGAACTGAGACAGATTGGAAGTCATTTTCAGGAGCTCTAGCAGATTTCTTTGTCTGTATCATACCTCCTCCTCGTGCTCCCCCCCGTGGCGCGCGGGGGCGCGGGGGGGGGGCGGCGGGGGGGGGGGGGGGGGGGGGGG
>CAUYQG010256198.1:0-46609 GCA_963574415.1 Tarsius wallacei
TAGTTGGAGTCTCACTCTGTTGCCCAGACTGGAGTGCAGTAGCCAGCCACCGCAGCCTCGACCTGCTGGGTGCCGGCGATCCTTCCGCCTCAGCCTTCCAAGTAGCTGGAATTACAGGTGTGCGCTACCACGCCTGGATAATTTTTGATTTATTGTAGAGGTGAGGTCTCACCAAGTTGCCCAGGCGGGTCTCAAACCCGCGGGCTCAGGCAATCCACTCACCTCAGCCTCCCAAGGCACGGGATTGCAGGCTGAGCCACCGAGCCCGGCTGCACTTGCTTTGAAGACAGAGAAGCATATAGAATCCAGCATATAGAATTGAGCTTGAGAGAAATCATGTATCATATTGGTTACGGATGTTAATGTTGGTTTTCTTATGAACAAATATTTTTAGTATTTCAGCTCCTGGCAGGACATATCCCTAAACGTCATTGACTTCTAGGCAGTTTTCTGCAAATCATCAACTTCTGGTTACTCATCGCAGTCCTTTGTTCCCAAGTAGGCCTCAGCTTCCAGTTAAGCAGCCATTGCCCTTCAACATGGTAGCCTGCGTTCTAAGGAGAAGTTTTAGGACCAGGATATGATTTTGGTTCCTGGTGAGGGACTTAGAATCCAGAAGGTCTAGAAAGTTGTGACCAATACTCCTTTAAGGGAATAAGTTCCTAGCTTAGATAGTAACTGGGTTTGGGTTAGGGACAAAGAAATTTGGCTAAGGCTCAAAACATTCATGCAGAGGTATAAACTGACTGGCCTGGATGGGCCTAGGAATCAGTTCAGAGACGGAGAGGCAGAAAAGGGTGAGGAAGGGTAAGAGGTCATAGACTGAAGCACGAGGGATCAACCAGGCTCCCCCTTTGTGGTGTTAGTGACGACAGAGTGTAACCTCAGGGTCCAGCCCCTGGGCCTTTGCTTTCCATGAGTAAGGAGGCAAGTATGCAGCTTCCCTCCACCCCTGGAGTCTCTCAGCTCCAGCATCTCCTATCAAATTACGGGCCGAGAAGCAACTTTCAGTGCCCGCTGTTGCCAGACCAGCTTCACCCTTTGCACAAAACACACAGCAAAAAGGGGGTCATCAGATTCAAGGAAGCTATATGACCAGCATTCAGGACCTCCCTCCCAGAACTTCTGGGGAGTCTGTCTGCTCCATGTGTAGGAGGGAAAGAGAAGAGCTTCAGGCCCCATGAAGCCACAGAGAGGAAGGAGATGAGTGGGAGTGGGGCTGTGGGGGCGAGTAGCACATGCAGCTGTTGTCCCAGCTGCCTAGTTGCTGGGAACTGCTGGCCAAGGACACAGCACCGCTACTTAACCGGAGTCCTGAAATGGCCTCCAGCATGATTGGATCTTCTGGGCCAATACAATCACAGAGGGAAGGGAAGGTAGGCACTTGAGGTAGAAATCATAGTTTACAAAGTTCGGCCTCCTACCTCTAGTATCTAGAATTCTGCCCGGCACATAGTAGGTCTGTAATACTGAATGAACGAATGTAGGAATGAATGAACGCTTTCACACACAAGCATGATCTCATTCAATTTGCAAAGTGAGGCACAGGCAGGACAGGTGTTGCTTCATTTTGCAGATGGGAGAACGGAGATCGAAAGAGTTAAGGCCAGGTGTGGTGGCTCCCTTCTGTAATCCCAGCACCTTGAGAGGCCGAGGTGGGATTGAGCCCAGGAGTTTGAGGTTATAGTAAACTGTGATCACATCCCTGCACTCCAGTCTAAACAACAGAATGAGACCCCGTCTCTAATAAAACAAAACAATCGAAAAAGGATGAAGCAGGCTGGGTGCAGTGGCTCAGCCTGTAATCCCAGCACTTTGGGAGGCCAAGACAAGAGGACTGACTGAGCCCACAGGTTTGAGACCAGCCTGGGCAACTTGGTAAGCCCTCATCTCTACAATAAATAAAAAAAAATTAGGTGGACGTGGTAGCGCGCGTCTGTAGTTCCAGCCACTTGGAAGGCTGAGGCAGAAGGATCGCGTGAGCCCAGCATGTCGAGGCTGCGGTGGCCGTGAGCATGCCACTGCACTCCAGTCTAGGTGATAGAGTGAGACTCCAACTCATAAAAATAAATAAAAGAATGAAGCAATTCACCTAAGATCATTCAACCTGGATGGGGCAGACTCGAGGCTAGACACTGTGGTATTTCTATAGTACCATGCTGAACATTCTTTGTATAGCAACCCAGGAATACATCCTATGACTCCATGGGAACTTCCTTTTGGGTCCAGCTTGTCAGAAAATAGCCCTTCAGGGGCTCAATTTCCTGGACACAGTCTCAGGGCATTCAAATACCCTGCCCCTCCTTGCGTATCTGGCATCTGTCTGCCTTTTTATGAGCAGCTCCTGGAAAGAGTGCCTCTCCATCAGTCCCTGTTGTCACATCTGACTCAGGAGGTCTTGGTTCCTGTGGCACAGAGGAAGGGGTCAGTGGCTTCATTCTAGGAGTCAGGAAAAGAATGAAATCACACACATTCAGTTCCTTATTCTCTCACCCTCAAGAGAAGTTTCAGATAGCCAAGACCACAAAGTCAGTTTGTAGAATTGAGACAAGCAACTAACTCATATTACAGCAAGGGCATCTTGAGAGCTCTGAGCCCCATAGATCAAGCAGTATTTCTGGAAGGAGATCTCCAAAGTTGATAGGAGGGTTCCCCTTGGCTGGAACATTTTACATCACCTGGCCCTCCTCTTCACAGCATTCTGTCTCTTCAGTGAGGTATAGAGCACAGGAACAATGATCAGAAAACCTGGGTTCCAGACTGGCTTTGCTATTCATCAGCTATGTCTTCTTTCCATCTCACTTTTCTTCCTCTGCAAAATAGAAACAAAGTTCTTAGTCTACATCACAAGGTAGTTATGAGTTTAAAGAGGAATAGATTACATCAAAGTACCTTTAAGCACAAGATAGAAATACAGTACAAGCTGGTACTATTTTTTATGACAAGAAAAAAAAAAAATAGGGCTGGATGCAGTGGCTCACGCTTACAGTTCCAGCACTTTGGGAGGCTAAGGTGGGAGGATCACTTGAGGCCAGGAGTTTGAAACTTGCCTGGGCAACATAGCAAGACCCCATCTCTACAAAAGAAAAAAGAAAAAAAATTAGCCAGGTGCATGCATACATGCATGCATGTAGCCCTAGCTACTTGGTGGGCTAAGGTGGGAGGATTGCTTGAGCACAGTGAGCCATGATAAAGCCACTGTACTCCAGCCTGGAAGACAGAACAAGCCCCTGTCTGAAAAAGAAAGGAAGGAAGGAAGGGAGGGAGGGAGGGAGGGAGAGGGAAAGAGAGAAAGGCAGAGGAAATAAATAAAAGTAAATGGGGGAGAGAGAGAGAGAGAGAGAGAGAGAGAGAGAGGAGATTTACTTCCCCAAGGTAGGGACGGGAGCCAAAGCTTAAGAAAACATGGCCTGGCCATAGCTCAAAGAGCACATGGCCATACCATACCTTAGCAAGGCAATGGCCTCTCTCTCTTTCTACTCACTCACTGATTCAGGCACAATAAAGCACCTACATGAACAAGATTTGCACCAAGTGTTGAGGGAGAGACAAAGATATTTAAGGTGTGATCTTTGGCCGGGCTTGGTGTCTCAGCCATAATCCCAGCATTTAGGGAGGCCGAGGCGAGGGGATTGCCTGAGCCCACAGGTTCAAGACCAGCCGGGGCAACTTGGCGAGACCGCCTCTCTGCAATAAATCAAAAATTAGCCAGGCATGGTAGTGCATGCCTGTAGTTCTGGCTACTTGGAAGGCTGAGGCAGAAGGACCACCGGAGCCCAGCAGGATGACGCCGGGGTGGCTGTGAGTGTGCCACTGCACTCCAGCCTGGACGACAGAGTGAGACTCCAACTAAAAAAAAAAAAAGATGTGATCTTTGCCCTCAAAGAACTGAAAAGTCTAGCACAGACTGTGCAGCAAAAGATAGTCACAGAGATTTCAGAGAGCACCACAGATCAGTGAGTGCATAAGGAAGTTCCGTGAAGAGTTGGAGATGCTAGGTGAAGAGGTGGGAGGGAGAAGAGGAAGGGGGGGTGAAAGGGTGTCACGATGCATAACGGTCTCCCAGCCTCATTGTCCAGGAGGAAATGAGGTCATCTTGCTCTTAAGAATCAGCATGACAACCCCCAGCCAAGTAATCTGGAGTCATGAGGGCTGCTGGGGGAGCAAAGTGAATCATGCCAGTCACTGGGAATTTCCTGATAACTAACCTAGGAGTTTCGGTGTAAGTCCTCAGGCTACAACATCTCTGTTTACATTTATGATCACGTTTATTTACAATTAATGGGTTCTTGAATCCAAACAAAACTGGCCACAGTCTTCTAGAGGAAGTAGCGAGGGCGGCTCTGAGGTCTGCAGCACTCTGACTCAGTCCATCCCCTCAGTAGCTGGCAGCTCAGCGGGCACAGAACTATTTCCAGCGGAGGATGGGTCACCTGCCTCCCAGAACCTGGATGGTTAACTTGCACTTTCTGCAGCCTGAGACCTCTGGCTAGGGCAGAGCAAAGGGGCCTTCCTCCTTCCTACCCTCCTGGCACTCTCCATCTTCCTTCTGCCTCTCTCAAGTGGACCCAAACACAAGGTCTTGGTTTGCCAGGTAGCAAAATAGGCAGGGAAAGGGACTAAACCTTGGTCCCCTAGTGGATTACAGGGACTCAGCCTTCTGGCTCCTATTAAGGGAGCCAATCCTGCTGGGTGGTATCAAAGTGATGGTGGTGTCAAGCCCTGGTTCCTGACACCAGGGGAAAGAGATGGGGGTGACTGAACCAGAGTCTCTGCCGTACTCCTGCAAGTGTGCCCAAGGAATATGTGTGTGTGTGTGTGTGTACACAAATCTGTGTGCTTATCCTCTGGAAGGAAGGGTTGGTGGAGTCATCTGTGTATGGTCTTTCCGGAGGCCGATTTTATTTGATAAACAATTGGTTTTTTGTTTGTTTGTTTGGTTTTTTTTTTTGAGTTGGAGTCTCGCTCTGTCGCCCAGACTGGAGTGCAGTGGCCGCTCCCGGCCACCGCAGCCTCGACCTGCTGGGCTCTGGCGATCATTCCGCCTCAGCCTTCCAAGTAGCCGGAACTACAGGCGCGCGCTACCATACCCGGCTAATTTTTTGATTTATTATAGAGATGAGGTCTCGCTTGCCCAGGCGGGTCTCGAACCCGTGGGCTCAGGCAATCCACTCACCTCAGCCTCCCAAGGCGCGGGATTACAGGCTGAGCCACTGAGCCCGGCTTAATTGTTTTTATCTTAATAGAAACAAGACTGTACTGTGAAGTAGAATATTAAATACACTTGTAACCCCAGCGCGTTGGGAGGCCGAGGCGGGAGAATTGCTTGAGCCCAGAAATTTGAGACCAGCATAGGCAACATAGTGACACCTTGTCTCTACAAAAAATAAAAATAATAGCTGGGTATGGTGACACATGCCTGTAGTTCCAGCTACTCTGGAGGTTGAGGCAAAAGGACCGCTTGAGTTCAGAAGGTTAAGACTGCGATGAGCCATGTCCCACTGCACTCCAGCCTGGGGCAGATTTGATACTCCGACTCAACACACACACACACACACACACACACACACACACACACACACACACACACACACTAACGGTTTATGCTCTAGGACTTTGTTCCCACAATCCGACATCATGTCATGAGCTTACCCAATCTTTATCAATCCCCTACTGTCAAAGACTTACTTTAAACCAAACCGCAAATTCTCAATAAAATCTGACCTCGCCTTTCTCCCCTCTGATAGCACGCCAAACTCCTTTACCTCGGAAGCACTGGCCTCAACTTTGTCTCATCCACTGGTTCTGGTGGTGATACTCGGGGACCTGGCACTGGACAGAGGCAGCCCCTGTTAGCAGGGGTCTTTGTGTCCGTGTTTCAGAGAAAGCCACGTACATTTTTTTTCACGTTGATAAAGAGGCTCTATAGCTACTGGAGCTGCGGACTATGCCCACAGGTCTGAATCACTGTTGGGCAGGTGGGGGCCGAGGGCGGAGAGGTTGGAGAACTGATCCGCGGACCCGGGAGGAGGCTTCAGAGCCGCGCGAGGGAGGGGGTCTTCCGAGCGCCCTCTCCTCTCTGCGTCTTGGGGGCCCCCTGCCCTGGGCGGGAGGCCCTGGGTCAGGTGAACGGTCAGAGGGGCGGCTAATTTACGTGCCTCCCGACCCCTCACCCCAGACTCGGCACGTCCCCTCCTCTGGGGCTCGTGATGTCCCGCGCTCTTTGTGAAAGTTGCGGAAGCACGCGGGGCCCGGCCGCCGCAGGCAGCAGGGAAGGGGAGGGAAGGGAGTGGAGCGGGCGCAGGGGTGGGGCGGGGCCGGGGCCGGGGCCGGGGCGGGTCCTGATATAGAGCCGGCACCGCCGGTCGGCAGCGCAGCGCAGAGCAGAGCCGGGAGCCCCGGAACCCGCCTAGTGTCCTCCTGACCCTGCGGAGCCGGCGCGCCCCCTTTCCGCTGCGTCCGCGGTGAGTGCGGGCGGCCCTAAGAGCCCGGGCTGGGCGCGCGGCGGCGCCGCTCCTGCTTCTCCATTCCCCAGCCCCGGCGGCCCGGCCGCGCCGAGTCACCGCTCCGGGTCCCGCGCGGCCCCTGGTGGAGCCGGCTCGGGCTGCGCCGGGGCCCCCGGAGAGGAGAGACGGCCCGGGCTGGGGAGCCGGGTCGCCGCGGGCTCGCCCCGCAGGGGGCTCAGAGGCTCCTCCCCCGAGCTCAGGAGCCCACCCCGCCTGCCTTCGCTCCCCCGTTTCTTAGAAGCCCTGACTTCTTCCCTTGCAGAGCCCCAGCCTCGCCACCATGAGAGTCCTGCCGGCGTGCCTGCTCATCTGCGTCCTGGTCGTGAGCGACTCCGAAGTGAGTGGCTTCCCAGCTGTGTCTTAGGTCGCAGGAGGGGGTTTGCAGGAGCCCCTGAACGGCACCAGGGGGAGAGGGGGTCTGCGCAGGGATTCCATCGGCAGCAGGGCTAGACTCTCCCGGGGAAATAGGACAGGTGTGGCAGCGGGGGCCTTGAGAACCTCCGGGTTGGCACTCAGGAGGAAGCAGCGTTTTGCAGGGCCTGCCCCAGCCTGAGGGCACCTGGGATGTGAAGCTTGCTTGAGTCAATCCATTTCTCCCTGCTGGAAACCCACTCTCTTCCGTTTGACGTCTGGACACTCTGAATAGAGTGAGGAGAGAGGGAGCTGGAAGGAAGAGTGGTTTTCGGGATGGGGGCCAGTTTATCCCTACCCTAGAGTCCCAGGAGCACAGGACTTTGGTGACCCCTCCCTCCTTGATCTGTTCCAGGGCAGCCAGGATCATCGTGGAGTGTCTGATGCATGTGAGTATCCACCCACCCCTTGCACAATTGTTGGCTGCATAGACATCTTGGAAAAGCCTGGGGAGGGGGCAGCCCCTCCCTGTCCCTGCTGCAGGGCTGGCTCCCCCCTGCCTCTTACCCCTGATCCTTGCTTACCCCACCTTTATGCCCCCCAGCGGACTGTGGCTGCCTGAATGGAGGAACATGTGTAATCTACAAGCACTTCTCCAACATTCGGTGGTGCAAGTGCCCGAAGAGATTCCAAGGGGAGCACTGTGAAATAGGTAGGGGGATCCTGACTCTAGCTGGGGTGCAGGAGGCACCAGAGACTTCAGGGCAGGGTGAGATGGGTGGGATGCAAAAACAGGTGGGAGTTAGGGGCTGGAGTTGGGTTGGGTGACATCATCCCTCTGTGATATACACAACCACACACACACACACACATCATCCCTCTGTGATATACACAACCACACACACACACACACACACACACACACACACACACTAACTGCTGAAGCAATGACTATACAAATGTGGGGTGGGGATGGAAGGAGACCCTTTCTAGTGACTTCTGCCAGGCCTGAAACTATGTCATCTCTAAAATGCTGGTACGAACTTTCTTCTCTCTCTCTCTTTCTCTTTTTTAATCAGGATTTATTGAAAGGACAGAAAAGCTCCCACAGTGAGAGGGGACCCAAGGTGGTTGCCCTTTCTTCTCTTTTTAATGGTCTCTCACCTTCACGCCCTTCTGTAGATACTTCAAAAACCTGTTATCAGGGGAATGGTCATTATTACCGAGGAAAGGCCAATACTGACACCAAGGGCCGGCCCTGCCTCGCCTGGAACTCTGCTGCTGTCCTTCTGAAAACATACCATGCCCACAGACCTGATGCTCTTCAACTGGGCCTGGGGAAGCACAATTACTGCAGGTGAGTCGGGGGCAACAAGGACCAAGGGCCCTCCTCCATGGCCTCACAGAAACCCTCATTACTGTCCCCTTCTGCTCCCAGAGGGCTGGCCATATAGCATGAGAGAAGTGAGGCCTCCTGTTGGATCTTCCCTGGAGGCAAGAATGCAGGGAAAGCGTTCTGGGTCAGAATGACATCTCCTACCCCTCTGCGTTGCAGGAACCCAGACAATTGGAGTCGGCCCTGGTGCTACGTGCAGGTTGGCCTAATGCAACTTGTCCAAGAGTGCATGGTGCAAGACTGCTCCGTTGGTGAGTGTCACTGACCTGCTTATGACAGTTAGAAGGGGACAAATGCACAAGTCTCATTATTCCATCACTGCAGGGATGAGGAGGGGTGTTGCCTGTGAAGGACACTTTCTCCTACCTGCCTCTCCAAGACATCCCTCTCTGTCTTCTCCAGGAAAAAGGCCCCCCTCTCCTCCAGAAAAATCAGAGTTTCAATGTGGCCAGAAGGCTCTGATGCCCCGATTTAAGATTGTCGGGGGCAAATTCACCACCATCGAGAACCAGCCGTGGTTTGCAGCCATCTACAGGAGGCACCGGGGAGGCTCTGTCACCTACGTGTGCGGAGGCAGCCTCATCAACCCTTGCTGGGTGGTCAGCGCCACACACTGCTTCATGTATGTCCCTCGGTCTCTTCTCTCTGACCACCTCCAGCCCCACCCCAAACACATCCCTTTTTCCTTCCCAGAAAAGGCTCCTGCCTCAATTCTCCCTCAGCAGCCCCTCTCCATGGAGCCCATGGCCTTGGGAAAAGTCATGCTCTGAGACCTCTAGGGTGGGGAGGAAGAAGTGACAGGATTTCATGAGATCAGGCTGTCTAACAGGTTTCTTCTCCCACAGTCATTACCAACACAAGGAGGACTACATCGTCTACCTGGGCCGGTCAAAGCTTAACTCCAATACGCCTGGGGAGATGAAGTTTGAGGTGGAAAAGCTCATCCTCCATGAGGACTATAGTGCTGACACGCTTGCTCACCACAACGATATTGGTGAGTGGAAAACCCTCTACTGCCATAGTCACAATGGCTTGGGGAAGAGGGGCCCAAGGAGAGACCATGAGGGGAGAGGCCTTGAAGACCTTATTTATACAACAAGGGGAATGGCAGTGAAGAGTTCAGGGTGAAATATGAGGGGCCTGGTTCTCTTCTGTGGAGACCTTAAATTTTCTAAATAAGTATCCTCTTCTGAGTGGAAACAGCCCTGTGGGCATATGGCTGGGGCTGGGAATGCCCTGTTTATAGGAATTAGAAAAGGACACCCAGCCGGGCTCTGTGGCTCAGCCTGTAATCCCGCGCTTTGGGAGGCCGAGGTGAGTGGATTGCCTGAGCCCGCAGGTTCAAGACCCGCCTGGGCAACTTGGCAAGACCTCATCTCTACAATAAATCAAAAAATTAGCCGGGCGTGGCAGCGCGCGCCTGTAGTTCCAGCTACTTGGAAGGCTGAGGTGAAGGATCGCCGGAGCCCAGCAGGTCAAGGCTGCGGTGGCCGGGAGCGTGCCACTGCACACTCCAGTCTGGGCAACAGAGTGAGACTCCAACTCAAAAAAAAAAAAAAAAAAAAAACAAGAAAGAAAGAAAAGTACGCCCTTTCCTCTGTTGGATGCAACCCCTGTCTGCACTAGTTTATAGAACCTGGGGAACAGAGCTTTGGACTGGATTTCAGCCCAGCTACTTCAGCAGGGGCTTTTTGCAGGAAACAATCTGTACAGCTATATGCGGCATCCCTGACTGTTCAAGCATTTGTTAACAGCTGGGACAAAGTCCTTGGGGCCTGCGACAGGGGAAGCTTCCTGGTGGCAAGCTACCAGCAGCCCTCCCTGGGTCACCTCTGACCCTAACTGACCTAAAGAGAGACATAACTACTCCCTCGGCATTTGGAAAGGAGAGATGGGGACCACCTGACTAGGTGGCGAGACTTCCTCTATTGCTCTCTCTCCTCCCCCAGCCTTGCTGAAGATCCGTTCCACCCAGGGCCAGTGTGCTCGGCCATCTCGGACCATACAGACCATCTGCCTACCCCCGAAGTATGACGATGCCCGTTTTGGCTCAAGCTGTGAGATCACTGGCTTCGGAAAAGAGAATTCCAGTAAGTAACTGACCGAAGGAGTCCTGGGGGAGTGTTGGGCCCTGAAAGTGAGCCCAGCATGATCAAGGGAAGATCATAGAGTAAGAGATGGGGGCACTTTGGAGGCGGCTGATGGGTCCAGGGGTGGAGTGAGGAGCATTGCTTAGGGACGGATGGACCACAGAGGTAAATGGATGGGGGGAGGAAAGCTGTAGGTGGGGTCAAGGACCAGATCTGGGTGCACATGTCTCTAATAAACTGGCAGAAACACTTTTTGCTTCCCCTCTCTGGCAAAGTTCCAGTGGACAGACACACCTTAATGCAAACTCCTCTCTGTTTCCTCCACCTAGCTGACTATCTCTATCCAGAGGAGCTGAAAATGACTGTTGTGAAGCTGGTTTCCCACAGGGAATGTCAGCAGCCCCACTACTACGGTTCTGAAGTCACCATTAAAATGCTATGTGCCGCTGACCCACAGTGGGAAACAGACTCCTGCCAGGTGAGAGCTCCAAGCATCTCTCTCCATCACCCCCAGACCTCCCCAGAACTCCAGGGCCTGTCCCTTGCCCGCTTTGGGGAGTCTCTCTCCAGCCAAAGCCCCAAGCAGCCAGAATCAGGAGCTGGGGTCCCCGGGGGTTTAAAGCAATCCTTATGTGTTTACCAAACATTGTCATGAGCCTGGCTATGTAAGCACTTCAGGCAAGGGGTGGTGGGGTGAGGGGAGGGTAAGATCATAGCAAGAAAAGACAGTAGAAGACAGTATAACTCAGTGCTCAGGGTGCATTGTGAACTGTAAATGATCGAATATTTAGGAGAGGGAGGTGAGTGTCCACTAGATGGTCAGGGAGAGGAGGCTTTAAAGAGACTGACTTGATAGGGATTTGAGGAGGCAGGGGGAAGAAAGGAGGTATTTCGGTTTAAAGATATAAACCTGAGAAGGAGCCTGGCATATTCCAGAATGAGGAGAAGTAGGGTCTGGGAGTATGGTAGAATGGTGGCAGATGGCAGGGCTTTGAAAGACAAGCAGAGGATTTTAAACTTGATATGGGACTGGGCATGGTGGCTCATGCCTGTAATCCAAACACTTAGGGAGGCTAAGACCAGAGGATCGCTTGAGCCCAGGAGTTTGAGACCGGCCTGGGCAACGTAGCGAGACCTCATGTCTATAAAAAGTAAAAAAAATTACCTGGGTGTAGTGGTGTGCACCTGTAGTCCCAGATACTCAGGAGGCTGAGGAGGGAGGATCTCTTGAGCCCAGGAGTTCAAGGTTGCTGTGAGCCATGATCATGCCACTGCCCTCCTGTCTAGGTGACAGAATGAGACTCCAACTCAAAAACAAACAAACAAACTTGATATGGTAGGAAACAGAGAATCACTAAGGACTTGGACTCTAGGAAACTCTCTCCTCTGTGCCAGGCATGACTGGGTGGTGGGTCAGAAGGTCCCTCCTTGCTTCTCAGGGCTCATCTTTTGTGTCTTTTGCTTTCCAGGGAGACTCAGGAGGGCCCCTCATCTGCTCCATCGGAGACCGCATGACTCTGACTGGGATTGTGAGCTGGGGCCGTGGATGTGCCTTGAAGGACAAGCCAGGCGTCTACACGAGGGTCTCACGGTTCCTGCCCTGGATCCACACTCACACCGGGGAGGAGAATGGCCTAGCCCTCTGAGGGCCCCCAGGGAGCTGAGGGAGGAAATGGGCACCACCCACTCCTTCACTGACCGTCATTTTTGCAGTAGGGTCATCTCCATCAGCTATAAGGAAGATAATGGAGAAGATAGACTCTGCAAGGATGTATTTGCTTGTGCAGCCCACCAGGGTGAGCCACAAGATTTACCCTCAGGCACAGGCATGGGTGCTGACCGCTCGGACCCCTCCTGGTCTGGATGGACGGGGTGGTCCTGACTCAGGATGGCATTGACCAGCAGTTTGTCTTTTTCTGGACTAAAGCCTCCAGGAGTTAACAATGGCTCTCCTGTGCATGGGTGAAAAGAGAGCCAGCTCCTCCAGCAGTGGGCATTCATGCGGCCCATTGTTGAGAAATGAATAATTTCCCAATTAGGAAGTGTAACAGCTGACAGGGCTGTTGAGGGAGCTTGGCCAATGTGGGAACCGCGGTTTGGGGAGTAGAGACACTAATAACTTGAAGGAAGAGCGCTGTGCATCAGGAAATGTACGTGTGTGTTTGTGTGTGCACTTGTGTTCGGGCTGTGAGTGTGTAAGAGCTGGTGTCTGGCTGCAAGTCTGAAAATTTCCCTAAACTGTGTGGACTCTGATGCCACACAGAATGGTCTGTCTGGAGAGGTTATGGGTCCCTCCCGGGGCCTCTTGGGCCTTCCCCGTGATGATGCCTGCGAATGTATTGTTCTGGGGCATGGCCCGTGACCAGCACTAAATGCCTCCGTTTCACTTTCACATGGATGTCCCCTTCTCGGCCAGTTATCCCTTCTGACCTTTCGGCCTAGTTTATCTAATCCTCACTGCGCGGGGGGATGACTACTTCTGGACACTGAATATTTAATAATTATATTCTGCTATTTTTATTTATATCTATTTTTATAATTTTAAATAAAAACAATCAATAAAATGTGATTTTTTTCCTGAAGACTTTGGCTTCTTTCTGGTGCTTGTACGGGAGGGAGCTGGGAGCATAAAAGTAGAAAATGATGAAGGTGGTGTGCACCTCAGAATTTCTTGTGGAGCTGCATCTCTGGGCTTCATGGGACTTTGGGGGGTAGAGGTTAGGAGAGCTGTAGGGCAGGGCCTCCACAGCACATAAAGTATAAAAAGTTGCCCCAAGCCAGGATCCCGTTGCTTGGTCCCAGGCTGTGTTTCAGCTCCTAATTGCTTTCTCATCTTGATGCCTTTGTGCAGTGCACATTTCGTACTACTGTATACAGTGATGTTCTTTGGGATTAACTTCAACCCATTCACTTCACTCTTCCCCCAACAGTCCTTGGACTGACCTCAATCAAGAAGAACGCTTGTATGAGTGAAAATGACTGATCCAAAACTCCAGCTTGAGTCTGCGGCATTCAGAGAACAGAAAACATAATTTCCCATCATCTGTGTGTGAGGCTGGTGCTGAGTTTTCTCAGTGTGTTGACGGAGCTCATGACCAGCCATTGCTCTCCCTGAGATTTGGAGATTCAGAGTCTGGATGATGGCCTAATGGGGGTGACCATATACTTTAAGTCAAACATCAGATTCTGAAGAACTAGGGTGTCGAATGCAAGCTGAGAGATGTGGTTAGATGTCAAGGTGTTGGAATTTCCAAGTTGTGTTCATGGGTTTTGGCAGTGTTTCTAAGCCAAGTCACCTGAGAACCTTTGAACAATATGTACATACCTGTGCTCCATCTGTAGACATGGTACTAAGGCTCGTGGTTTGAGAAAAGCTGCCCGGGTGTTTCTTATCTGTACCACTGACTAAGAACCTTTGGGAACAAATTGGTCAGAATGTATGAAGGGCTCAGAAAATTCAAGACATGCTCAGCATGAATTCTCTGCATGAAAAGCCAGTTTTCTGAGTGGGGTTCAGGGGTCCAAGGTCTGCTGGGTTTCCTGCTCAGAGGCTTTCTAGACTGTATTCCTATGGCAAGAACCCAGAGTATTCAGGTTTTAATCCCCATCATCTAGCATGCAGTGGCTCGGAGTACGGATTTTGGAGGCAGGTGGTCTGAACTAGAAATTTATCTCTAACACTAGCTGTGTGACTTGGGAAAGATTATTTGTTAGCATCTCTGTGCCTCAGTTCCCTTATCTGTAAAAAAGAGATAATACGATCTACTTGCTGGGGTTTTAAAAATGATTCATGATTTCACAAGTCTTTTAGCATAATATTGGCATTTAGTATAAGCATAAAAGCTACAAAGCTAAGTAAATTTTCGTAGAATTGAATAAGAACCCTCTCTCCTCTCCCACCTCAGAATAGCATTGGTTAGGTGGGAGTGGAAACTTGCTAGGAAAAAAAGGCATGGTTTGAAGCCAAGGGGCCCAGCCCAGGCTGGAGTGCCACTCAATCTCTGCATTCCCCCTCAGGGGCCAAGAAAGGTCTTGTTCAAACTTGAGCAGCTCCAGCATCAAGGCTCAGAGACACTGAAAACAGGAAGTCTGAGCCCCACTGGCAGGGTTGGGCAATGAGGCTGCTAACAATCTTCTGACCAGTTCCCAGCCACCACTCTGACCCCCAGCCAGCTGATGTCTCTTTCCTTAATTTTACTTCTTTACGCGGGACTGGCAGGCATCAGCCACTTCTCCAGCAACCAGGTTCCTGGAATTCAACCTCCCAGCGATCCTATGAAGAAGGTACTATCATTAACCCAACTCGGCAGTAGAAGAAATGGAGGCCTGGAGAGATTGAGTGATTTGCACAAGGCAACGCAGCTGCAAATGCAAAGAGCCAGGGTTCAAGCCCAGGAAGCTGACTCCAGAGTCTGCATGCTCAGTACTATGACATATCACCCTGGATTGGTCCCAGATTGGGGGAAAGAGAGCTGCCCTCCTTTCAAGCTCCCTACTTCAGGAACGCGGGTTTCTGGGCAAGGTGTGTCCAAATTTCAGTGCTCTCCTAGATAACAATTCTTTCCTTCTCAAAGATACCCAGGTCAGGTGTAGAGACCACGCTTAGCCACTAGTTTCAAAGTAAAACTTCACCCTTCTCAAGCTAACCTCAACCTTTCTGCTGAAATCTGGTTTCATTGAAGTGGTTTCCGTTTTTCACCAGAACCCCTCCTTCTGAAGTATTTGGTGGCCCACTGTATGATCACTGAAATCAGGACTCAACCTGATTTCCACTTATGCTCTGTCTTTCTCAAGCCAGCACCCTGCAACAGCCACACCCCTGCATACCGCCCTCCATACTCACCTTCATTGCGTCCACCTTCCTCCTCAGCAGGAAACATCTGAGTCCTCCCTTTAAATTTGATACAATGAGAGGAGTAGGTTAGGTATTTTAAAAATATCAGTTCTTGCTGGTTCTTGCCTTTAATCCCAGCACTTTGGGAGACCAAGGCGGGAGGATCGCTTGAGCCCAGAAGTTCAAGACCAGCCTGGGCAACATAGCGAGACCTCGTCTCTACAGAAAATTAAAAAAAAAAAATAGCTGAGAATGGCAGTATGTGCCTGTAGTCTCAGCTGCTTGGGAGGCTGAGGCAGAAGGATTGCCTGAGCCCAAGAGATCTAGGTTGTGGTGAGCCATGATTGTGCCACGGTAATTTAGCCTGGGCAACAGGGTGAGACTCCGGCTTAAAAAAAAAAAAGTTCTATTGAGATATAATTTATATATCCAATTCACCCATGTATTCTTTTTATTTTTTAGAGAGACATCTCACTATGTTGCCCAGGCTGGTCTCAAATTCCTCCACCTCAGCCTCCCAAATGGCTGGGATTACAGGCACGTGCCACCATGCCTGGCCACCTATTTAAAGTGTACAACTCTATGGTTTTTAGTACATCCACAGTGTTGTGAAACACAATCCTTTTTAAACATATTCATTACCTCACAGAGAAACCCAATACCTACTCAAAAGCACTCCCTTTTTCTACCCAGCCCACTCAACCTTAGGCAACCCCTAAACTACTATAAGTCATCTCCATGAGTTTACCAATTCTGGACATTTGATATCAATAGAATCCTATAATATATGGTCCTTTAGGACTAGCTTCTTTCAGTTAGCATGATGTTTTCAGGTTTCATCCATGTTGTAGCAGATCAGTAGGGTTAAAATAACAAATTGGGAGAAAAGATGGTGTCCGTTTCCTTCTGACATTGAGGTCTATATTAAGAGTCATTCAACAAACTTTTAAATTTTCTTTCTTTCTTTTTTTTTAGCATTCTGAGTTTATTCTTTTAGTAAACCTAAAGCCACTATACATGTCCAGAATACTTAGAATAGAAAAGGGACAAAGAAAAAAATAGAAGTAATTTCTGTTCTTTCTGTATATGGTAGTAGTACTTTGCTGGATACAGTAGTATTTTGTGGGAGCATTTATCTGAATTTGTTGGTAAAATGCAGTTACTTTTGGCATGTGTTTTACTTTGGAATACACGGAGATAGTAATGAAATTGAGCCATCCCACATCTTTCTTCTCATTTGTAATACATTCACACAAACAAAAAGATGAATCCTACTGAAAAGAGGTCAGGCAACACCAAGAAAACCATTTTCCCCTCCGAGGCCTAAGAGTCTTCATGCAAATCCTAGATATTGAATGAGATGGTCTCTATGTTTCTACAATTCATGAACCTGTGTCAGTTGATACATCATGATTTAGGTAAACAGTAAGGCTATACTTTTGGTACCATGATGCTAGGCTTGGTCATATGACCTCCTTAAGGCAAAAATGATACAGGTATCTTGTAAGAGGTAACTAAAATGTGTATTATCTCCACCTTGTGCCAGAAAAATGTCAATGTCCCAAAAAAAGTTTGTTCCTTCAGCTTTGACCGTGAAGTGAAGATGACATGGAGCAATGCCACAGCCAATCAACAGCTGACATTACCTACCAGGAAATGCAACCTTCATTGTTACTGTAGAAAAAACGAATGAAAGTGAATAAATACAAGAACTTGCTAAAATTGAGTATCAGTACATAGTTACTAAACTTAAAACACACAAAAAAAAGTAATAGAAAACTGATAATGTAAAATGTAAGCTAAAAATCAACTTTTTTTTTTTTGAGCTGGAGTCTTACTCCATTGCCTGGGCTGGAGTTCAGTAGCACGCTCATGGCCACCCCAGTGTCGAATTGCTAGGCTCAGGCAATCCTTCCGCCCCAGCCTCCCAAGTAGCTGGAACTACAGGCATGCGCTGCCATGACCAGCTAATTTTTTGATTTATTGTAGAGACGAGGTCTCACCAAGTTGCCTAGGCTGGTCTTGAACCCCTGGGCTCAGGCACTCCTCTCGCCTCAGCCCCAAAATACTGGGATTACAGGCTTGAGTCACCACGCCTGGCCAAAAAGCAGCTTTTAAAATAAAAAAATAGTATTTGTATTAAAAGAAATAGACTTAAATGTGTACATAGAATCTTCCTTGTGATTTCTAACTTGAGTGCTTGAATGACTATTGCAAGTAAGATTTAACATTTTTACAAAATTATTCATGATTAAGATATTCTTTTTTTTTTTTTTGAGTTGGAGTCTCACTCTGTCACCCAGACTGGAGTGCAGTGGCTGCTCCCAGCCGCTGCAGCCTCGACCTGCTGGGCTCTGGCGAACCTTCCGCCTCAGCCTTCCAAGTAGCTGGAACCACAGGCGCATGCTACCACGCCTGTCTAATTTTTTGATTTATTGTAGAGATGAGGTCTCGCCAAGTTGCCCAGGTGGGTCTCGAACCCACGGGCCCAGGCAATCCACACACCTCCGCCTCCCAAAGCACGGGGATTACAGGCTGAGCCTCTTACCCCGGCCCATTATTAAGATATTCTAAGATAATATTTCCACCGTCACATAAAGAAAAATCCTCCCTAGCCATCCAGGCTTCCAAAGCATGATACAAGGATAAGGCTTCTTCTGAAGTAATGTGACTCATCCTTAATTTCTTAGCTGTTGATTATTTATTGTCATTTTTAAGACTGGCTAGAGAGGCTGCAAAGTTTAAGACCCGTCAGTGACAAAAGAACATTGGTGTGCTCTTCTCTTTGGTACCCTTAGGTAAGAAAACCTGAAAGTAAATTCTTTCTGTTTATAAAAGAGAGATACTATCAAATTGGGTTAAAAAAAAAAAAGTCCACTTACATGCTGCTTACACTTTATGGCAATGACTTATCCCCATCAGCATGCATTTGTAATTTCATCAGTGCAACCCTGACAGCTGTCTCATTAATTTTTGGACCTTTCCATCATTTACTTGCTATCTCTCCTGTTTTGGAATCAATAATATCTTTAACAAGTTTCTGAGTGGCAGCCATATGAGGTTTTCCACACTCATGATCTGACTGACAACAGTGTCTCAGGCAAAAATTCTTCTCACAATAGGACATATAACTGTCACAAGTTCTCTTCAGCACAGTCCTTGAATGGTGCAGGTGAGACTTATGTTTATTTGTCTTCAGTCTGTTACTGATTGCAGTTACCTCAGAACAACCATGAGACTCCTTGCTTCTGTGTTCAAGGCAAAACATTCCTGAACAACCATCACACACAAATGGAAGAAAATTCACTGCCACCATTTGTGGAGCCAAAGCGGGGCCTGGTGTCTTGCAGCTGGGGATGGAGACTCCCGGATCACCTTGCTGCTGGCCATGCTCCACCTGGCACTGTTGCCCTATGTCCAGCTCTGCCATGTCTCCCTTTTCTTTTCTTTTTTTTTTTTTTGAGTTGAAGTCTCACGCTGTCGCCCAGACTAGAGTGCAGTGGCACGCTCCCGGCCACCGCAGTCTCGACCTGCTGGGCTCCGGCGATCCTTCTGCCTCAGCCTTCCAAGTAGCCGGAACTACAGGCGCGTGCTACCACACCCAGCTAATTCTTTGATTTATTGTAGAGATGAGGTCTCACCAAGTTGCCCAGGTGGGTCTCGAACCCGCGGGCTCAGGCAATCCACTCGCCTCAGCCACCAAAGTGCTGAGATTACAGTCTGAGCTACCGAGCTGGCCTTCCTTTTCTTTTCTTAAGTATCTATAGACCAGCATTCTTTTAGATGCTGGGGATATAAGAACAAAGGAGACAGTCTTAGGCCTAGACCTCAAGGAGCTCACAACTTTGCAAAGGAAACAGAGCCACTCCCACAATTCAATGTGATAAGTGCTATAATAAGAGTATGCATAAAACTCATGGAACAATAATGAGGAAGCAATTAATTCTGCCTTCCTTGGGAAGTCAAGGAAGACTTTATTTTACCTGAGCCTTCAAATATGCACAGAAATTTGCCAAACAAGGAGGAAAAAGGCATTCTAGACATAGGAAGATCCCAGAGGCATGAAAAGGCTAAGTGTTCTCAGGAAACGGTGAATAGACTGTGGTGGTCCCAGACTCTGCAAAGAAGAGTCTGGGAGGCAATGAACAGGCAGAGAGTGATGGAGAGAAAAGCTGGAGGAGGAAGGAGCTGGTGGGATCCAGGTGGTAAGGACCCTTAGGCAGGGCTGATTCTCAGCAGTGGGCACCAGTTCTGCTCAACCACTAAATCGCTGCTGTCTGAAATCCTCTCCATGGGGTCTCCCCTGCCATCAGCCTCTCTCTACTTCTTCGGACCAATAACTACAGAGTAAACATCTGGCACAGCACGGGCCTCTGAGACCCCTCCAGCTGCCTGTCGACGTGCTGGTACTGGGAAGATTTGCTTTCTCCCTGACAATCTCAATCACACCCAGGATTAAATTATCACCAATAAACGAATGACTCACAAATGCTTATCTCCAGTCAGATCTTCCTCTGCACTGCAGAGTCTTCTTATTTTGCATTGTCTACTTAACACCCTTTTTGGTTGTCACATGCAGGGCACCTCAAAGTCAGTCTGCCCCAAATTAGCCTTGTCTTCATGTCCCAACAGGACTTCTTCCATCACCCTCTATCTCAGATGATGGCACCGCATTCATTCAATTACTCACACCAGAAAACCGAGCAGTCATCAATTCCTCAATTCCTCTCTCCTCAATCCCTTCATCCCCTCTGTCACCAAATCCTGGTGATTCGACTGACATCTCTTAAAGTCATTCATTTTGCTTCATCTCCACCGCCACCACTTGTTGAGCCCAAGCTACCGTCAGCTCTTGCCTGGAGCACTGCAGTGGCTTCCCATCTGGTTTCCCCCATTGACTCTATCTCTCCCTCCACTCCCTCCTACTCCCCCACCAATCCACCTGCTCACCTAACGCACAGTAATCTTTGGATGATATAAATGTACTTAATGACTCCCAATGCTCCTTAACAGTGGTATGCAAGGTTGGACGGGGAATGCTTTCCTGGGATTTTGGAACCTGGCGTTAAACTCCCCTAGTCTTTCCCTCCTCAAAGATTCTCTCGCTTATCAATCCCTCTCCCACCACAGGGATCTTGCACATGATTTTCCTTCTGCCTGGGACTTTCTTCTCTTTTTTTTCTTTTTGAGTTGGGGTCTCACTCTGTCACCCAGGCTGGAGTGCAGTGGCACACTCATGGCCACCCCAGCTTCTACCTGCTGGGCTCCAGTGATCCTTCCACCTCAGTCTTCCAAGTAGCTGGAACTATAGGCGCGCTCTACCATGCCCGGCTAATTTTTTATTTATTTATTGTAGAGACAAGGTCTTGCTAAGTTGCCCAGGCTGGTCTCAAACCTGTGGGCTCAGGCAGTCTTCTTGTCTCGGCCTCCCAAAGTGCTGGGATTATAGGCTGAGCCACCGAGTCCTGCCGGACGTTCTTTCTTGATGTCGAGTAGAATGCAGTGTAGTTCTGTGGATTCTTTGACTTCGTCACAGAAAGGAAATTTAGAGCAAATCTAAGGCATAATTTAAGGCAGAGTTTATTAGAAAGAAGACATGTTCAAGAGAGAACATGAGTGTCTTAAGAGAAAGGACACCTACACCCTGACCTGTTGTTAACTGAGTGTTTATATATATTTTTAAGTGATAATTAAGCAACCTATTTCTTAAACTAAGTTTGTGTGCTATGTGGTTGGTTACAACTTATTGGTTACAAGTTTTTATTTTTGTCATCTACTTCTTAACTTACTGTGTCCTGTGGAAATCTCGAAATAATGGTAAAAGCTACTGTTTTACTGAGCAATTATTTTTTCCTGAAAATAGCATCTCCCAGTGCCTCCGGTTCTAGAGAGTTATGCGTTGATAAGACTGGACGATGCCCAGCTGGATGCCTGACCACCTGGTTTTTAAATTATCTAACTTATGCCTGCCTGCAAGAAACTCATCTGTGCTTAAGCTATGCTAGTTACCCTGTCTTATTCCCGGCTTTCTTGGACTAGTTAAGTTCTCATGCTTCAAGACCATTTCTCCAAGGAAATTTTCCCTGGACTGTCTGTAACTGTATAAAATCTCACTCTTTTGTCTATAATCTCACAGTACCTTATACTGTCTCTTTGATGCCCTTGTCACTGTTGCAATTTTACCTTTGCTGCCTCATTATTTAATTAATATTTGAGTTTTTGAGTAAATTGTAACCTCCATGAGATCTAGGACAGTGTGTTTTTGATCACCATTGTATCCCCAGCACCTAGCATTATTCTGGAATATGACAGATATTTAATAAAAGGATTTTTTTTGAGTTGGAGTCTCACTCTGTCGCCCAGACTGGAGTGCAGTGGCCGCTCCCGGCCACCGCAGCCTCGACCTGCTGGGCTCTGGTGATCCTTCAGCCTCAGCCTTCCAAGTAGCTGGAACTACAGGCGTGTGCTACCACGCCTGGCTAGTTTTTGATTTATTGTAGAGATGAGGTTTCGCCAAGTTGCCCAGGCAGGTCTCGAGCCCGCGGGCTCAGGCAATCCACTCATCTCAGCCTCCCAAAGCGCAGGATTACAGGCTGAGCCCCCGAACCCGGCTAATATTTATTAAAGGAATGCATTCTTCTATCTTTTCCTCTGTTTCTTTCTTTTCTTTTTTTAGTTGGAGTCTCACTCTGTTGCCCAGGCTAGAGTGCAGTGGCATGCTCATAGCCACAGCAGCCTTGACCTGCTGGGCTCAAGCGATCCTTCCGCCTCAGCCTTCCAAGTAGCCAGAACTACAGCCGTGCATCACCATGCCCGGCTATGTTTTTCTTTTTTTTTTTTTTATTGTAGAGATGAAGTCTCACCATGTTGCCCAGGCTGGTCTCACCCCTGAGCTCAGGCAAACCTCTTGCCTCGGTCTCCCAAAGTGTTGGGATTACAGGCTTGAGCCACTGTGCCCGCTTCTTTTTTTTTACGTAATTGTGTTCACATTGTATACATACTTTTTTATTTTGTCCTTTTCCTTTGACTATTTCATTATTAGCATTTATCTATGGTATTACAAATCTCTTCAAGTCTTGCATGTAAAATAGAGTTGATGGTAACATTTATCCAACCTAACTTTCAGGATTGCGGCATCATAAAGTATGTGAAAGTTCATTGTAAATAATCTGTACATATGAGACTGTATTTTTGCATTTCAAAGGAAGCGTGGGTTACATTTCTCTCTGGTACCCTCTCCACCTCTGCTTTTATACCTCTTTTTCTCAGGCATATTTTTGGGGCACTTGTTCTGCTTGATTAACTAGTTAAGGTGTAAAATAACTCATTAACTTTAATGTCCTACCAACCCAAAGAGCTTTGCATTTTTTGAAAAGGACCACTGGTAGAAGGGCATTCAGCACAAGTAGGTGAGGCTTGGGGGCTGGAAGAAGACCCAAAAGTTTCATTGATTCATTGTCTCATCCTTCACATATTCATGTAACAAACGGTTACTGGGAGTCAGTTATGGGCTTGTACTGCGCTGTGTATTGGGTATAGAGATGAGCGCTCCAGTCTCAACCTGGTGGTCAAGTGGGGGAAGAGATACACTGTAAATGAATAGAGCACAGTGAGAGTGTCGCTGTGAGGAAGATGTGCACGATGGCCATGGAGGGCTAAGAGAACAGGAGGTGCAAGAGGTGACCTTGGGGGGAGTCTTGAAGGGCAAATACAGAAGAAATGTTACTGTGAGCAAAGGGAACAACACATGCAAAGGTAAAGAGGAAGGAGGAA
This sequence comes from Tarsius wallacei, assembly GCA_963574415.1. NCBI lineage: Eukaryota > Metazoa > Chordata > Mammalia > Primates > Tarsiidae > Tarsius > Tarsius wallacei. The sequence goes on from CAUYQG010256198.1 coordinate 22,951, forward strand.
GCACGGGTACTCGAGGAACTGCAGTTAGGTAAAGTGGCTGGGGTATGGGCTGTCATAAAGGCATTTGGCTCAAATCTAAGGACCTGGAAGATCCTGCCTGCACATAAAGGACTTGCTGTGCTTTTTTTTTTTTTTTGAGTCAGAGTCTCTCTCTGCTGCCCAGGCTGGAGTGCAGTGACATGCTCACAGCCACCATAACCTCTACCTGCTGGGCTCAGGTGATCATTCATCCTCAGCCTTCCAAGTAGCTGGAACCACATACATTTTTTGATTTATTGTAGAGATGAGGTCTCGCCATGTTGACCAGGTTGGTCTCGGACCCATGGGTTCAGGCAATCCTTCTCCTCTTGCCTCTGCCTCCCAAAGTGCTGGGATTATAGGCTTGAGCCACCGCACCTGGTCTTTTTTTTTTGAGTCAGTATCTCACTCTGTCACCCTCGAGTGCAGTGGCACCATCACAGCTCACCGCAGCCTCAACCTTTTGGGCTCAGGTGATCCTCCTGCCTCAGGCACCCAAGTAGCTGGTACTGCAAGTATGTGCCACCAGGCTCAACTAATTTTTATATTGTTTTATAGAGACAGGGTCTTGCTACGTTACCCAGGTTGGTCTCAAACTTCTGGGCTCAAACAATCCTCTCACCTCAGCCTATGAAAGTACTGGGATTACAGACGTAAGCCACCACGTCTGGCTGGACTTTACTGTGATGGGGAATGATTAAAGAGTTTGGAGCAGTGTGAAAGATTGATCAAATTTTGGGGCCTGGGTGAGACTACGAGCAGGGAAAACCAGTTTGAAGACTATTATAATTAGCCAGGTTAGAGCTGAAGAATGTCTGATCCAGGGCCACAGCAGTGAGATATGAGGGGAGGGTACTGATATGGGAGATTTTATGGAGATATAATAGACTTCGTGCCTGGCTGAGGGTGGGAGAAGGAGGTTTAATCACCTGCCTTTGGACTGATAAGGCAACTGCATAATTGTACAGATGAGAAAATGAGATTCTACCATAAGTGGTTTCCCTAAAGTCATAGCTAGTAGGTAGTTGACCAAGCTAGAGTAGTCACTGGTAGAATTCTGAGGAGCAGTACTTCAGGGGACCTAGCCCTACTAATGACCTCTTTGACTCTGTTCACCCAGTTGAAGAACTTTCCCCATCATCATAATCACCAGGTAGTGATGATATCCAAACCTTCATGGGCTGATGCTTGTCCCCTAAATATCCCAGGTCTGTTCTGTGGTTCTAACTCCAGGAACTTCACCCAAACCTCCTCTGATACACTGTTAGTGAGTTAACGGATGGGTCTGTGGCATGTATAAGGAGATCAGCAGATGCTGGGTCTAGCTGTTTGCCTTCTGACTTCCTAGAACGGAAATGTGACTTCTGGTGTTTGAGTAGATCACATGCACTTAGTACATTACCGAATTCTAGCATGCAGTGTGTGGGAACGGAGCAGATTTTGTAAGGACTGGCTGGTGGGGTTCCCAGTCAAGTCGCTACTTCCCTCTTTTCTATGTTTTCCTGTTGCCCTTAATTTCTCGCTTTTTCTTTATATAAAGGAAAGGAAAGGGAATGACTTCCCTCTCTCAGTTGGCTTCTCGTCCTCACCCTACACTGTCTTTTTAACTCTCTCTCTCCAGATCATGTGTACAAGCTGAGTTTAATGCCATTGAAGTACAGGACTCTATAGCTCCAGCTTGGCTTTTCCCTTTTTATTTATTTTTTTGAGTTGGGTCTCATTCTGTTACCCAGGCTGGAGTACAGTGGCATGATTATAACTCACTGTGACTTTGAACTCCTAGGCTCAAGGGATCCTCCGGCCTCAACCTCCCAAGTAGTTGGGATTACAGGCTTGAGGCACCACATCTGGAAGCCTTTTCCCTTTAATTATGTTGGTGACAAGTGTCAACCCTAACCTCAAATTTTCTCTTATTCCTCAATACACCAGTATACCCTTCACCACCACAGGCTGAAAGATTCTGCCAGGAAAGCACTAAGCTCTTGAGTCCTAGTGGAGCTGGACGTATATGTGGAATTAACAGCTATTGATCAGATCACATTTTTTCTCCATTGGAATTCAGTCACCATCTCTGGCCTTGGAGAACTATTAGAATTATGCCAAGATGCCCCAATGGTGAGCTTACTGAAAGTCATTCTCTGAACGTTCCCTCTTATAGCCCCCTCAAATCAAGACCTCTTTGGGTATTTCCCTCAGCACTTTCTCTGTCCTCGACTGAACTCTTTTTTTTTAAATAGGAGTCTCACTCTGTTGCCTAGGCTGGAGCGCAGTGGCATGCTTATGGCCGCCACTGCCTCGACCTGGCTCAGGTGGTCCTTTTGCCTCAGCCTTCCAAGTAGCTGGAACTACAGGCACATGCCACTGGCTAATTTTTTGATTTATCATAGAGATGAGGTCTCGCCAAGTTGCCCAGGCTGACCTATGGGCTCAAGGCAGTCCTCTCACCTTGGCCTCCCAAAGTGCTGGGATGACAGGTATGAGCTACCACGCCTGGCTAATTGAACCTTTTATGTCCGGAAAATGAGGAGGAATGATGAACTGGAAACACAGGTGACACTTTGCTTAGAACATCAACCTAAAGCAATCTGGTCCCCAAATCATCATCTTCTGCATCAACTAGAACTTGTTAGGAGTGCAAATTATCATGGGTCTCCCACGTATCATGGACATTCACTCCATTAGACAATAAGCATCTCTGCAGATCTTTTTTAGATAATTCCATCTCTGAGACAGCTGCGTGTACTCTGACCTTAGGATCCTTCTAAGGGACTAGCAAAAGTTTGTCCAGCATTCCTTTAGCTCCCTCTCCAGCGCATTCTTTCCTAACAGTGAATCTCCTAATTTTAGTATCTCTTCCAATCTGGATAGGTTGAGAATTTTCCAAATCCCCAAGTCCTGGTTCCTTTTTGCTTCCAGTTTTTCTCATACTTTATCTATTTTCTCTCAAATTTTACCATAAACAGCAAAAACAAACCAGGCTGCATATTAGACACTTTGCTCGGAAATCCCCTCAGCTAAATATCCAAGTTCACTGCTTACAACTTCTACTTTCCGTATAACTGCAGGACACAATTCATCTAAGTTTTTTGGCCACTGTAGAACAAAGACCACCCCCATTTCCTTTAGTTTCCAATAAAATGTGTCTCACTTTTTTCTAAGCCCTGACCAGCAGCACCTTTATTTTTTATTTTTTGAGCTGGAGTCTCACTCTGTCAACCCAGTTTGGAGGGCAGTGGCATGCTCCCGGCCACCACAGCCTCGATCTGCTGGGATCTGGCGATCCTTCCACCTCAGCCTTCCAAGTAGCCGGAACTACAGGTGTGCGCTACCATGCCCCGCTAATTTTTGATTTATTGTAGAGATGAGATCTCTCCAAGTTGCCTGGGTGGGTCTCGAACCTGCAGGCTCAGGCAATCCACTCACCTCGGCCTCCCAAAGTGCTGGGGTTACAGGCTGAGCCACCGACTCCAGCCTAGTAGCATCTTTAAAAAAAAAAAACACCATATTTGCCTTTGTGTGTGTGTGTGTGTGTGTGTGTGTGTGTGTGTGTGTGTGTGTTCGTTTTTTAGTTGGAGTCTCACTCTGTCACCCAGGCTAGAGTGCAGTGGTGTGATCACGCCTCAACATACCCCTGACTTCCTGAGCTCAGGTGATCCTTCCACCTCAGCCTCTTGAGTAGCTGATGCTACAGGTGCATGCCACCATGCCCAGCTAATTTTTATACTTTTTGTAGAGACGAGGTCTCACTATGTTGGCCAGGCTGGTCTTTAACTCCTGGCCTCAAGCGATGCACCCACCTTGGCTTCCAAAGTGCTGGGATACAGGCATGAGGCACTGTGCCCACCCTTAGCAGCACCTTTAATGTCCATATTTTTACCAACAGTTACTCTATTCTTCACTTCAATACTCTATTCTTCACTTCCTTCTGATCCCTCACCAGCAGAGTTTTTTGTTTTTTGTTTTGAGTTGGAGTCTCACTCCGTCACCCAGGCTAGAGTGCAGTGGTATGCTCACAGCCACCCCAGTATTGACCCCTCCTCCGGCGATCCTACTACCTTAGTCTTCCAAGTAGCCAGAACTACAGACGTATACTACCCAGCTAGTTTTTGATTTACTGTAGAGATGAAGGCTTGCCAAGTTGCCCAGGCTGCTCTCGAACCTGCAGGCTCAGGCAATCCACTTACCTTGACCTCCCAAAGTACTGGGATTACAAGGCTGATCCCTCAAGCTTGGCCTTCAGCAGAGTTTTTAATACCCGTAGTTTAAGGCAATCTAGGCTTTTTCTGTCCATGACTCTTTTTTTGTTTGTTTGGGTTTTTTTAAATTTTTTTGTTTTTTTGAGTTGGAATCTCACTCTGTCACCCAGACTGGAGTGCAGTGGCTGCTCCCGGCCACCGCAGCCTCGACCTGCTGGGCTCCAGTGATCCTTCCGCCTCAGCCTTCCGAGTAGCCGGAATTATAGGCGTGCGCAACCACGCCCGGCTGATTTTTTTTTATTTATTGTAGAGATGAGGTCTCGCCAAGTTGCCCAGGCGGGTCTCGAACCCGCGGGCTCAGACAATCCACTCACCTCAGCCTCCCAAAGGCGCGGGATTACAGGCTGAGCCACCGAGCCCAGCTTGTCCATGACTCTTAAAATTCTTCTGTCTACTTCTTATTGCCCAATTCCAAAGCCACTTGATTTTTTTAGGCATTTATTACATTAGCACCCTATTCCTAGTGCCAAAATTCATATCAATTTCCTATCGTTGCTGTAACAAATGATCATGTACTTAATGGCTTAAAACAACACAAGTAGGCAGGGCACAGTGGCTCAGGCAACATAGCAAGTAGTCCCAGCTACTAAGGAGGCTGAGGCAGAAGGATCATCTAATCTCAGGAGGGAGAGTCTGCAGTGAGTTATGATTGTGCTACTACACTCCAACCTGGAAAACAGAGTGAGACCCTGACTCAAAAAAAAAAAAAAAAAGAAAGAAAGAAAAAGGCCTTAATCACATCTGCAAAATCTCCTTTGCCCTATAAAGTAACATATTCATAATTTCATCCAAAGATTAGGATGTGGACATCTTTGGGAGAATGTTATTTAGCCTACCACAGCTTAAGAGAATGGAAACAGTTGCTGGAGAGACCAAGAAAGTCAAGCAGCCAGGGTGGATAGGTAAAGAGAAGTTGGTCAATAGTCCACAGTTACAGTTAGATAAGGAAGAATAAGTTCTGGGGTTCTATTGCACAGCACAGTGACTATAGTTATTAATAGTGCATTGTGTATTTCAAAATAGCTAAAACACAGGATTTTAATGTTTTCATCGCAAAGAAATGATAAATATTTGAGGTGCTGGCTATGCAAATTAGCTTGATATAATCATTCCACAATAATAACAGGTATGGAAACATCACACTGTATCCCATAAATATATTCAATTATTATGTGTCAATTAAAAAAAAAAAAAGAAAGTCAAACAGAGGTGGAGATCCCCAGTCTAGAGTCCAGCCCAAGGTTGCGCTGGTCACCTCTGGTCAGCTCCAGGAAACCCCTAGCTTGGCTAAAAAGTCTGCTCAGTCAGTCTAGGCAGCATAGCGAGACCTCATCACACACACACACACACACACACACACACACACAAACACACACACAAAATTGGCAGGGCATAGTAGCTCATGCCAGCATTTTGGGAGGCTGACGTGGGCAGATTGCTTGAGCCCAGGAGTCTGAGAATAGCCCGGGCGACATAGTGAAATTTTGTCTCTACTAAATAAATAAATAAAATAAAAATACAAATAATAAGAATAAAAAAATTAGCTGTGCATGGTGGTACACCTGTAGTTCCAAATACTTGGGAAGCTGAGGCTGAAGGATTGCCTGAGCCCAGGAGATTGAGACTGCAGTGAGCTGTGATCATGCCATTGCACTCAAGTCTGGGCAACAGAGTGAGACTCCGACTCAAAAACAAAAAATGTTTGGTCGACCACTGAATCTGCCTTGGGATCGCCACTCTTGTTGCTCCTCAAGTTCTGGACTTTCTTCTCAGCAGGGTAATAGGGAATTGCATTTTTATTGTGCCTGGGACAGTGGCACTTTACCCAAGCCCTATCAGGAGTGTTGTGGTTTTGACCACTGAAGTCCTGGGAGATGCACACCAGGATGGCTGGATTCCTGAGGGCAGAGGGGGTGAGGGGGAGAGAAAGGAAGACCTGTTAGACAAGCAAAGGAACCCTGGACTCTCGATTCCCTACGCTGAGGCCTTGGCCTGGGACTCCTCACAGAATTCCTAGCATCCAGGGTCAGACTCAGAGTGATCCCTGGAGCTCCCAATACCATCCCCCCAGTGGCTAACCTTCTTCCTGGGCAATCAGATGTGTCATGTTGGGCAGCACCTCTCTCTCCCTGTGTGGTGATTCAGACTCCCAGGTAAAGCCCAACCCGAGGGGAAATGACTAAGCACTGAAGTTCTCTTTCTCTCATTGGGAGGAAGCCTGAAGCTGGGCCTGGCCTTCCCCCTCGATTTCTCAAGGTAGTGAGAGGGAGGGTGGGGCTCTGCAGGTGACAGTGTTCCATGGCGTGTCCTTTAGAGCATCTTGTCCCCACAACTTCTGCTTTTGCTCTGTGCCATGTGCGTGTGTGTGTGTGGACAGTCTAGGAGATTTGGGGGTGGGCATGCTGGGATCTACCAAATCTCTCCCTTGCCATCACCCCAAGTCCTCTGCCACCTCCCACCCTGCTGTCCTTTGAGGAGACTCAAAAGTTTGTTTCCTGCTCCAGTGAGTCAATTTTCTTTCTTTCTCTTTTTCCTTTCCTTTCCTTTCCTTTCTTTCCTTCCTTCCTTCCTTTCTTCCTTTCTCTCTCTCTCTCATTTGTTTGAGGCAAGGACTCATTCTGTCACCCAGGCTGGAGGGCAGTGGCTCACAGCAGCCTCAACCTCCTGAGCTCAGGTGATCCTACCACCTCAGCTTCTTGAGTAGCTGGGAAATAGGTGTGCCACCATGCCTGGTCAATTTTTTGATTTCTTTTTTTTTTTGTAGAAACGAGGTCTCACTATATTGTCTAGACTGGACTCAAACTCCTGGGCTAAAGCAATCCTCGCCTCAACATCCCAAAGTGCTGGGATTATAGGCTTGAGTCACCACACCTGACTGGAGTCCATTTTCTTGACTAGGGAAGGTGGAATTTGGACAATGGGGAGGACTTTTGCTCACTGCCTGGTTGGAGTCTTGATAGTGGGGTAGCACTTCCCAGAGTCCAATGGCTAGATTTCAAAGGTTCCATTTAATATGCACAGTCAGACTCTGGAAGGTTGCATGAGAACTGGTAACATAGTTGCCTCCAGGAAGGGAAACCAAGTGGTTGAAGGACAGGGAAGGAATCCCTACCCATATCCACACACTCCTTTGATAACTGTAAACTTTTGTTACATTTGCAAGTACTACCTCCGTTTTTTTTTTTTTTGAGTTGGAGTCTCACTCCTTTGCCCAGGTTGGAGTGCAGTGGCCTCGACCTGCTAGGCTCTGGTGAGCCTTCCGCCTCAGCCTTCCAAGTAGCTGGAACTACAGGTGTGCGCTACAACCCCCGGCAACTTTTGTGATTTATTGTAGAGCTGAGATCTCACCAAGCTGCTCAGGCTGTTCTCGAACCCGTGGGCTGAGGCAATCCTCTCACGTTGGCCTCCCAAAGTGCTGGGATTACAGGCTTGAGCCACTACGCCTGGACAAGTACTACCTCTTAAAATGAAAGATTAATACAAGGTTACCTGGGAAGGAAGAAAAAAAAAATGTTCTTTTCTATATTAGTGCTAAAGCACCTCATAAAGTCAGTCATTGAACAAATACTACAAAGTCCCTATTGGATGTCAGGCACCGTGCCAGCTTCTGGAGACTCAGCCTCTCCAAGACAGCATCCCCTGCCTCACAGAGAGCCCAGTCAGAGAGCAATTCAGACAGACAACCAGCTGATGACCACAATGTCAGAAGGGTGATGGTGGGAAAGAAGGACACCATTGAACTCCAAAGAAGTCTCCTCTGCCCAACCTGGAGATGTAAAGTGGTCCTGAACCCAGTGATGTCCAAGCTGAGACCTGGAGGGCGTGCAGGAGTCAGCTGGAGGGGAAGAGACACAGGGAACAACACAACATATGCAGAGACTGCAGGGGCCATAAAAAACTTGGCTGCTTCCCTGGAATTGCAAGCAGTCCGCAGGTCTGAAGTGTCATGCATGGAGGGGGTGTGTGGAAAAATGAAGCTCAAGAGGTAAGGTCAGATCATGGAGTATTTTATAAGCTAGTTTAAGGTCAGTTAGTGGTCACCTTGAAAGCCCTGGGGAACAGGGGTTAATAATAATCCTCATGCATTGGAATGCTCTGTTTTGCCAAGCATTCTAATCTTTTTTATGAGTTAGTTCATTTAATTCTCTCAACAATCCCCTAAGATTTTCACTATCATTTTTCTCTATTTTATGTGTGAGGAAACTGAGTCACAAACAGGTTAAATTTAGGCCAGGTGTGAAGGCTTACGTCTATAATCCCAACACTTTGGGAGACTGAGTCAAGAGGATTGCCTGAGCCCACAGGTTTGAGACCAGCCTGGGCAACATGGAGAGACCTCATCTCTACAGTTAAAAAAAATAATTAGCTGGGTGTGGTGGCATATGCCTGTAGTCCCAGCTACTTGGAAGGCTGAGGTGGAAGGATTGCCTGTAGCCAGCTGAAGTTGAGTCTAAGGTAGTCATGATGGTGCCACTGTGCTCTAGCCTGGGCAACAGAGTAAGACTCCCACTCAAAAAAAAAAAAAAAAAAAAAAAAGAGAGAGAGAGAGATTATATTTAGCAGGAATCCTTACAGGGTCACAAAAGAAATAGTATAGATGTCTAAGCACATAGTCAGTTTAGGCAAAGCAGAGGAGTGGGGGGTTGGGGGAGGGTCCCACTCAGACAAGCATTCAGTTTGCCAGGTGCTCTCTCCATTCAGTCAGAGCAGTGGCTCTCAATGCAGGTGGTGATTCGCCCCTCAGGAGTCATTTGGTGGTGTCTGGAAACATTTTTTTGCGGAATGCTACGGGTGTCTTGTGGGTAACTAACATCCTGCAATGCACAGGACAGCTACCTATAGCAAAGAAGTATCTGACTGAAAATGCCAGCAGTGCCAAGGTTGGGGAACTCTGGAACAGAGAATAAGCTGTAGAGGGTAGGCACAGAGAGGTAGCCAAGGGATGAGCATAAGAGTTTTGAAAGGGACTGTTTTTTTGAGGTGAAGTTTTACTCTGTGGCCCAGGCTGGCATGTGGTGGCACAATCATGGCTCACCACAGGCTCAACCGCCTGGGCTCAGGTAATCCTCCTGCCTCAGCCTCTTGAGTAGCTGGGACTACAGGCACACACCACCACATCTGGAAAATTTTTTTTATTTTTTGTAGAGATGAGGTCTTACTCTGTTGCCTAGGCTGGTCTCAAACTCCTGGGCTCAAGCAATTCTCTTGCCCCAGTCTTCCAAGGTGCTGGGATTGTAGGTGTGAGCCACCACACCTGGCCTGGAAGGGAGCTTAAAAGGACTTTGTACATACCGTACTTACAGCAGCAGGAGACAGGGGTCAGTTGCATCAAAGCCCAGGGTGGACACAGCATATCCTTTCCCAGCGTGTTCCTGCTTCCAAGCACCAGCCTTAAGAACTTAGAGGAAACTGCTAATGAATTATTCTTAAGTTACCCAGAGTTGACTCTGAAGGGTTTCCTGCCACCTCACAGGCCCTTGGCTGTTAAACTAGCCAAGACGGCCAACTCCTCACCAGTACACTCTGACAAGCCAGGACACCCAGCTCTGATCCTGTTGACACATGGTACTCAAGCCTAACATGTTTGGTCAATACGTAATTTCAAAGAATTGTAACATCAGCAGCTGGGAAACCAGGGACCCAAGGAATGTATTCAAAACCCTCATCGTCTGAATCTGTTCTTCTCACAAGTTCATCAATATATCTTAATATAATACCTTTGCCTGGGTCAAGAGAGGAGATTAGGTTCCAGTTACCTATTCACTAATTTAACAGACCATCCAGGAAATCTCTCTTGTCTTTCCTTTTCGGTTTTTTTTTTTTTGAGTTGGAGTCGCACTCTGTCACCCAGGCTAGAGTGCAGTTGCAGGCTTACGGACACTGCAGTCTCAACTTGCTGGGCTCAGGCGATCCTTCCTCTCAGCCTTCCAAGTAGCTGGAATTACAGGCGTGTGCCACCACACCTGGCTAATTTTTTGATTTGCTGTAGAGATGAGGTCTCACCAAGTTGCCCAGGCTGGTCTCGAACCCATGGGTTCAGGCAATCCTCTCACCTTGGCCTCCCCAAGTCCTGGGATTATAGGCTTGAGCTACCACCACCGGCATGTCTTTCTATCTGTATCCTCCAGAATGGGTGCAAACCTTTCTAGGAAGCATAGAAAAACTCATAGGATGAGGCAAAAGTTTGCTTTAGTCTCAGGGATTTGTTGTTGGCTACTTGTACTCCCGAGTGCCTTAAATCCCACAGATCTCCTGCTTTCTGATCTTTAGCTCAACTTTTAACATGTTTTTCCTGATTCTTATTTGGCTCTCTGGTTTGACTCCCAACATATGTGTCTGTCCTAATTAGGTTTTCAGCAGGCTGTGGCCTTGTCCCAGGCCCACATAAGCCATCAAAGTGAGCCACCAGAGTCTTGCCTCAGTTATCTCTATTCCAGCTTCTTATCTTTCCCACAGTCTTAGCCCTGAGAGCAGGGATGAAACATCCCCAGGGCCTAGGATCTAAGAGCCCTCAGGAAGATCTACCCTTTTCTTACATCTGAAAACTCACCATTAGAGAGTTAAATTCATCTAAACATCCCATGTTTCCCAAGTGTCCACGTGGGAATTCTGTGATATGTTAATAGGTAGCAAGTGGAACCAAGTGTTCTGTAGCCAAATAAGTTTGGAGAATGCTGTGTGAGGTTAGTTTCTCATCTACAACAAGGCTTTTCAGAGTCTTTAACATGCTATGAATTCTTTTTAAAAGTTTGTAAAAAAAAGAATTCATACAGCCCACAATCCAGTACCCAAAACCCTTGGGGCCAGATGTATTTGGAATTCAGAATTTTTCAGGTTTTAATAAGATAAAATGGTGAATACGCTATTTATTCCATAGCACCCAGCAGAGTGGGGCAGGGACTGTAATCAAACACATACTTCTGCAGCAAAACATATGCATATTCACACAAAGTAGGTTAAATAAAGAATCTGAAAAGCCACACATCAATTTAGGTCAGGTTTTATCCCTGAGTTATTAAAAAACACTTAGTTTTCAGGACTTTTTGGACTTCAAAACTGTGGATATGGGATAGTGGATTTGTTTCTGATGTTCCTCCACATATATGATCTCAGAACCCCCTTTTGCAGGAACATCTGGCAAGACTAGTGTTTCCTGGACTCTGGGGACACCCTGAGCTATTAGTTTATAATACAGGGGAGAGAACACAGCCAGTCATTTACACCTCAGCCTTATCATCTCTCATGATAAGGATGGGATGAGGATGAAGATGAGGATTCTGGCAGTCACATAAGGAAGAAGAGGTTGAGACCTCAGCACTGTGTGCTGATCTGGTTAGGGATTCATGGCTCAGGCTTGGGTGAATAAAAGGTACAAAGGGAGAAGAGCAGCTTTGTGGACATGTGGGTTATGGTTGTTTTCTTCTGCTTTACTTCTGCATTTTTCAAATTTCCTTTAAAAATGACATGCTTTTTCTCCCTTATTGTTGCTTTCTACTCCAAGAAGTTGTTCTTAGTGTTACTGTGGAGGGGAGGCAGGGCCAGGGCTGATATTCACCCTGAGGGCAAGTTGCAGGGTTCCTAGGAAAAGGACTTCCTGTTCTGGCTTTGGGGCCTCAGCCAGAGCTGAGGTGGGGTGGGGTGCAAGCCTAAGGCCAGGGCTCCTTGGGGAAGGAGAAGGATGTTGGATTTTTGGAGGATTTCCAGGAAGACTTCCTGCTTTGACAAAAATAACACAAACACAGGAAAAGGCTCTAGGGCCCAAGGAGAGGGGATGATGGACCAGAGTAGAGACTTTTGTGATGGAGGCTTATACAGAGAACAGCTGGGGAGCAAAGAGGCCTCCTTCTCGCTGTCCAGCTATATTCCTCAAGCCAGCTAAGAGCATTTCTCCACTGCAGTGACAGGTTGGGAGCTGGAAGAGGAGAAAAGTAAATTTTGTCATTTCCCCCCACCTCCCCATCCCCTGTACCCCGTCTTCTTCTCCATTCTATATTTAGTATACTATCTTACGGTGGCCTGGACTGTAGGGGTGGGGATAGACAGTGGGCAGTGGACTAGGAGGGCCATTTGGCTAAGGCTTCACATTTATGTAGGGCCCAAATATAGACCTTAAATGTGTGGAGTCATGCACCTGTCACAGAGCTATACTCACCCTCACTCAGTGGCATCAGCAGAAGACATGCATCCTAAACTTGGCCCCATGACCAGCACTACAGTATGTCACAGATTCATATTATCTTCACTCGTGAACTGCCCCATTATGTTGCATTACATATGCACATATACACATGTGAGTGTGTGATTGTGTATAGTAGGGGGGTGTCACAGCTTTAAATTTCTAAGTATAAACATTTGAAATATACCACATTTTTATTTTGAGTCGTAGTCTCACTCTGTCCGTCGCCCAGGCTGGAATTGCAGTGGCACGCTCACGTCGACCTGCTGGGCTCCAATGACCCTTCTGCCTCAGCCTTCCAAACAGCCGAAACTATAGGCGCATGCTACCACACTCGGCTAATTTTTGATTTATTGTAGAGACGAGGTCTCGTCAAGTTGCCTGGGCTGGTCTTGAACCCGTGGTCTCCGGCAATCCACTAGCCTCAGCCTCCCACAGTGCTGGGATTATGGGCTGAGCCACCGAGCCCGGCCCACATTCTTTAAAATAATAAAATGGAAGTAGTCTGGCTCTGTTTCTGCCTCTGAGAAGGGTAAGGAATGCCCCAAGCAGGAGTCTCAGAGGACCTGTCCTCAAGGGGCACTTGGACCGAGAGCGTCTGAGCTCGCCAGAGGGAGCTTTTCTTTCGCCTCCCCTGCCAGCCCTGGCTTCATCTGCATCACTCTGGCGGCCCCTGCTGGGCTGGCGGTGAAAGGCGACCAGGATGGGGGGTGCCTGGAACACTGGCTGGGAAGGGAGAGGCTGAGTGGGATGGGTGACCTGGTGGCAGCCTGAGGACCTTGGTGTCAGAAGGGACTCCAAGAAGAAGAACTCTGTTTATTTTCAAGGCCATTTATGCCACGCTAGGAGTTTAAGAAATTGTTCTGATGTTGCTGCTGAGGAAGGGGGACAAGTCACAGGCCCAAGGACAAGATGGCTGAGCCCAGGGAGAGAAGTGTTCTGTGGCTGGGTGTGAATTCATGACTCAATTTTTGCTCTGCTGCTTCCTGACTCCATATGGTGACCATGAAGGGCCTGGCCTCTCTGAGCAGGGCAGCCATCCTCCTCTAGGCAGCTGGTTGGGTCATGAACTCTCAGATTCGGAGAGAAGGAGCAGGAATTCTTGCTGAGGCCTCCTGGCCAAAACTGAGTTCTCTGATCCAGCTTTTACTAAAGAACCTTGATCTGAGGGCATACAGGAGCCTTAATAAGCCATTTAATTAAAATTCTTTCTCATTTTCCATGTGACCTTTATCCCTATGGGGTAGATGGTAGGATTCAGCCCCCCAAACCCTTCCCTGAGCACACTGATGACCCAGTGGGTCCCAGTGAGTATTTGAGATAAAAATAACTTATGGGAGCCCCTGGCTTAGTGCAGCTGCTGTGGCTAGTGCCTTGACTGAAGCTGATATCAGGCTATTGGGAAAATAGAGCCTTTCAGGTATGGCGAAGTCTCACTTCAAATGGACAGAGGCTTTAGTCATCATGAGTCAAGCAGTTTATGCCACCACAGCTTTCTGTCCTTCCTTCATCCTGATTCTCATCCAATACTGCAAATGGAAAATTTGAACTATAGAAAAAGCAACTTAGTTTCATATGCTCGAAGGACATTTGTGTGTGAAATTTTGGGCCCTTAGCCCAAATTCAGCCTCCCCAAATTCTGTCTTCTCTCTCTTGTATGTTACCCAGAGCCTACTGGGAACTGTGGCAGGGAACCCTTAGGTTCACAAGGCAGTTTCAGAGGTTCCTGAAATCCTGCCCTCCTCCAGTCATGGGCCCACGTTCGCCTTGGTGGGTTGACTGCACAGGCCCTTGCTGTAGTTGTGAATTCAACCAGTTGAGGGTGGTCCGTTTTATCAATGGACAATAGAGAGGAAAAGCAGATTTGTAATAAAAAGAAAAGCCCATTTCTAGAGCAGGTCTGTATCTAGGAATCAGGTTTTCTCTGACTCAGAGAAAAACTAAATTTGTTTGAAAAATGAACTTTGATCTTGCAATCAGGAGAGTAGTAGAAAAATGAACAACTAAAGGACATATATTTTCATCTTTTCGTTGTAAAATAAGATATAGAAGAGAAAACCGCACAAATCGAATATATAGCTTAGTTCATCATTATAAGGTAAAACCACCCTGTTAAGAAATAAATCTAGGTTGGGCACGGTGGCTCAAGCCTATAATCCCAGCACTTTGGATGGCCAAGGCAAGAGAATTGCCTGAGCTCAGGGGTTCGAGACCAGCCTCATCTCTACAATAAATAAAAAAATTAGCCAGGCATGGCAATGTGCACCTGTAGGCTACTTGGAAGGCTTAGGTGGAATGATCACCTGGGTCCAGCAGGTCGAGGCTGCGGTGGCTGTGAGCATGCCATTGCACTCCAGCCTGGTTAACAGAGTGAGACTTCAACTCAAAAAAAAAAAAAAAAAGAAAAGAAAAGAAAAGAAAGAAATCTTTGCCAGTCTCCACAGAAGACCCTCCATGTGCTACATCCCAATCACAACCCCCTCTTTACTCCCCCAAACCACCACTATTCTGTATTTTACAACAACCAAGATAGATATTTTGGGACAGGCCAGACAGATAAACCCAAACTAACTACTTTTAATAAGCAGGTCAGCAAAAAAGGGGGTTAGTTTAATTGTTCGTGGATCAGGGAGGATGACTGGGGCTCAAGAAATTTAGCAGAAGATGAGGGGCTAGACTCCAGCAAATGAATCATATTAATTCCCTAAGAGTGAGCTCAGACCCCCTCCAAGTAGAAGAAGATATCTGCAATGTCTAAAGCTACACAGGATTAATATCTGGAATATACAAGAAACTCCTACAGCAACAAGAAAAGAATCAGAAATCCATTGGGATAGTGAGCAAAGAATCGAGCAGGAAGTCACAAAAAGGAAAGCAGAATGGTTGGCATGTGTGTGAAGAGATGTTCAACCTTAGAGGCATTCCAAGCAGTACAAATTAAAACACAATATCACTGTGTATCAATTAGATTGGGAAAAGTTAGGCAAATTTGATAATACTTACCAAGTGTTGGCAAGGATGCAGGAAAAGGGGAGCCATTGTTGGTGAGAGTATAAACTTGTAGAGCTATTCTGGAAGCCATCTGATTCTATTTCATGAATTTAAAAATGCATATAGCCAATGAGCCAGCAATCTCACGTCCCTAATGGATCATAAACTGGCAGATACTTCTGAGGATTTTGTATGGAGGCAGCCTAGGGGTTCATCACTAGAGAAATGAAGAAGTAAAATGTGTGAATGTATACTGTGCAGTATTGTGCAGCAGACAGCCATGGTGAACTACATGTACTTAGAGCCATGCAGCAATCTTAAAAATATGCATCACCTAAAGAACAATGGCTGGGTGAGGTGGCTCACATCTGTAATCCCAGCACTTGGGAGCACTTTGGGAGGCTGAGATGGGAGGATCACTTGAGGCCAGGAGTTCAAGACCAGCCTGGAAAACATAGTAAGACTGCATCTCTACAAAAAAATTTTTAAAATAAATTAGCCAAGTGTCATGGTGCGTGCCTGTTGTTCTAGCTCTTAGGGAGACTGAGGATCATTTGATCCCAGGAGTTTGAGGCTGCAGTGAGCTATGATTGTGCCACTGCACTCCAGCCTGGGTGACAGAATAAGAAATTGTCTTAAAAAAATAAGTAGGGCCAGGTGTGGTGGCTCACACCTATAATCCCAGCACTTTGGAAGGCTGAGGTGAAAGGATTGCCTGAGCCCACAGGTTCAAGACCAGCCTGGGCAACTTGGTAAGACCTCATCTCTGCAATAAATTTTTCAAAAAATTAGCCGGGCGTGGTGGCGTATGCCTGTAGTTCCAGCTACTTGAAAGGCTGAGGTGGAAGGATTGCCGGAGCCTAGCAGGTCAAGGCTGTGGTGGCTGTGAGCATGCCACTGCACTCCAGCCTGGGCAACAGAGTAAGATTCCAATTTTTAAAAAAAATAAATAAAGAAGAAATATAATAAGATCTATGGTGTAATATATTTATATAGGCCAAAGTCACATCTACCAAAAAAAGATCACCGTGTATCTTTTAGGAATATCCATATGCCCAAGGACATACATTAAACTCATTATAGTGAATCCTTTTTGGGATAGGGAGATGGATGAATGACCAGGAGACAAATAGAAAAAAAAGAATAATAAGAGAGGGCACCTCTCTACCAAAGATATATAACGGCATTTCATGAACTGAAGATATTTGTTCAATTTTCAGTACCAGAAGGGAGAAAATTTCCTTGAAAAGTTTCACACAGATGGTTAATAATAAGGGCATCAGGACTGTCTCCTTCATGACTGGAATCGTTGGTGGCTATATAAAATTTGGATAGTCATTTCAAAGGAAGGACCACAAAGATCATCACAAAACGTTCAGGCATCTTAGGGGTATTTCAAGGTGGCAAAGGGATTATGTGGCTGAGAAAGTAGGTAAAGGGACATACTAGGGGAGTCGTAGGGTTGGAATTTCAGTGGCAGGGGAAGGGCAGACACACACGGAAGGGAAGCAGGACACAGCAGAACCAGTCCAGTCCTAGGTAAGGCGTCTCCCAATGAGCGAAACTCCTTGCTGGGATGGCCCTACCGAGAGTGGGGACAGTGAGTAGGATCTGTCTGAACAAAGGAGTCTTTGGGGAGACTTCATATCCAGGGGTCCCTCAAGAGAGTAGGCGGAGAAACAGGTAAAGACAGCAAACATTAGCCTGAAAGCAAGGAGACAGAAAAATGTAGGAAGGCACTCTGACCTCTTGTTAGCACTACATGTGGAGAGAAAAGAAAAGGAACAATTTTTTTTTTTTTTTTAGTTGGAGTCTCCTTCTGTCACCCGGGCTGGAGTGCAGTGGAATGCTCACGGCCACCCCAGCGTTGATCTGCTGGGCTCCGGGGATCCTTCCGCCTCAACCTACCGAGTAGCTGGAACTACAGACACATGCCATCACGCCCGGCTAGTTTTTGTGATTTATTGCAGAGACGAGGTCTCACCAAGTTGCCCAGACTGGTCTAGAACCCCCGGGCTCAGGCAATCCTCTTGCCTCAGCCTCCCAAAGTGATGGGATTATAGGCTGGGCCACCGTGCCCGGCCAAAAAGGAACAATTTAAGAAAGAGTTAAAACTTGTAAAAACGTATTTGTCTAAACACAATGTGGTATCCTGGAACAGAAAAAAGACGCAAGTGGGAAAACTGGTAGAATCTTAATAATGTCTGTAGTTTGGTTACTAGAACTATGCCAATGTTGATTTCTTAGTTTTGACAAATGTATCACAGTATGTAAGGTGTTAAAATTAAGGCAAGTGGCTGGGCACAGTGGTTCACACCTGTAATCTCAGCACTTTGGGAGGCAGAAGTGAGAGGATTGCTTGAGCCCAGGGGTTCAAGACCAGTCTGGACAACTTGGCAAGACCTCATCTCTATAATTAATCAAGAAAACTTAGTCGGGCATGGCAGCACACGCCTGTAGTTCCAGCGACTTGGAAGGTTGAGGTGGAAGGATCGCCTGAGCCCAGCAGGTCAAGGCTGCGGTGGCCATGAATGGGCTTCTGTGCCCCAGCCTGGGCAAAAGAGTGAGACTCCTACTCAAAAAAAAAAAAAAAAGAGAAATTAAGGTAAGTGAGTGATGGATGTACAGGAGATATCTTTGCAACTTTTCTGTAAATCTAAAATTATTCCAAAAAGAAAAAGAAAAAAAGTAAAAGCTCCAGCCAAGAGGCTTATAAAATAAATGAAAACAGGCAAATATATCAATCAGGTTCATATTATACATAAGATGTGTGTATACATATGCGTGAATTTATTTATTTTTTATTTTTTTGAGTTGGAGTTTCACTCCACGCCCAGGCTGGAGTGTAGTGACATGCTCATGGCCACTCCAGCGTTGACCCGCTGGGCTCCAGCAATCCTTCCACCTCTGCCTTCCAAGTAGCCGGAACTAAAGTTGTGTGCTACTATGCCTGGCTAATTTTTTTATTTATTGTAGAGACGAGATCTCACCGAGTTGCCTGGGCTGGTCTTGAACCCGCTCAGGCAATCCCCTCACCTTGGCCTCCCAAAGTGCTGGGATTACAGGCTCGAGTCACCGCATCTGGTCTATTTTATTTTTTTGAGTCAGATTCTTACTCTGTCACCCAGGCTAGAGGGCAGTGGCACACTCACAGTCACCGCAACCTCCACCTGCTGGGCTCAGATGATCCTTCTGCCTCAGTCTTCCAAGTTTCCAAGTAGTTAGAGCTACAGGGGTGTGCAACCATGCCCAGCTAGTTTGTAGAGACGAGATCTCACCAAATTGCCCGACTGGTCTTGAATCCCTGGGCTCAGGCAATCCTCTCACCTTCGCCTCCCAAAGTGCTGGGATTACAGGTGTGAGCCACCGTGCCCAGTATGAATTTTAAAGTTTGGAAGAATGTACACAAAAATACTGTTACCCCTAGATGATATTACTATAATATGTAACTATAAGTGATTGATTCTCTTCTTTGTGCTTTTCTGTGTTATTTGAATATTTCACAATTTTAAAATGTGTAAATTTTATAATTGTGAGAAAAAAAAATCTTATAATTTGTGCCTGCCTGGAAGAACAGAGTGTGATGTTCAAAACCACCTCCCTGGGTCTTGCAGATTCCAACTCCCATTAGGTACTAGTCTTATCCTTTCCCAGGGGCGGGTTTGAGTAAATCTCCTGCAGATGAGTAACCTTCTTCTTCTCCCTCTGTGAGGTTCACAAGTCAATGAATGAAAATGTGTCAGCCTGCAGGTTTTCAGGGTAAAGCTTGTATGATACTCCTGTTGGTCAGAGAGCTGTGAGCATGTACAGATGTCTGCCTGTCACTGTGCATGTTTTCAGATGTACAGTGTGGACCAAGGGTACTTATTCTTCCTTCCTTTTTGGTCTTTGGTATTTCCTACTTACAAAAGTGATATACACATATATGCACTGTAACAGCATCAGAAAATGCATCAATGTGTAAATGAAAAACTAGAAATCCCTCACATATGGCTCATGAACTTTTTTTAAAAAATAGACTTTAGGCCGGGCTTGGTGACTCAGCCTGTAATCCCAGCATTTTGGGAGGCCGAGGCAAGTGGATTGCCAGAGCCCGCGGATTCAAGACCAGCCCAGGCAACTTGGTGAGACCTCGTCTCTACAATAAATCAGAATTTAGCCAGGTGTCGTAGCGCGTGCCTGTAGTTCCAGCTACTTGGAAAGCTGAGGCAGAAGGATTGCCGGAGCCCAGCAAGTTGACGCTGGGGTGGCTGTGAGTGTGCCACTGCACTCCAGCCTGGGCGATGGAGTGACTCCAACTAAAAAAAAAATAGACCTTATATTTTAGGACAGTTTTAGCAAAACTGAGTGGAAGATGCAGAGATTCCCAAATAACTGATGTCCCCGCACATGCACAGCCTCCCCTGCCTTCAACATCCCAAATCAAAGGATGTGTGACACTCGATGAACCTACATTGATACATCATTAGCACCCTAAATCCATAGTTTATATTAGGGTTCACTCTTTGTGTTGTATATTTTAGGGGTTTTGCTAACTGGGTAATGACATGTATTCACCTTGATAGTGTCATACAGAATCATTTCGCTGCCTTAAAATCCTTTGTGCTCTGTTTATCCCTCTCTCCACATTTTCTTTTTTTTTTTCTTTTTTCTTTTTTCTTTTTTGAGTCAAGTTCTCAATCTGTCGCCTGGGCTGGAGTGCAGTAGCAGGATCATGGGTCAACGCAGCCTTGACCACCTGGGCTCAGGTGATCCTTCTGCCTCAGCCTCCTGAGTAGCTGGAATTACAGGCATGCATCACCATGCCTGCCTAATTTTTTAATTTTTTTGTAGAGGTAAGGTTTCGCTATGTCGCCCAGACTGGTCTCAAACTCCTGGTCTCAAACAATTCTCCTGCCTTAGCCTCCCAAAATACTGGGATGGCAGACAAGAGCCATCGTACCCGGTCCCCTCCACATTTTCTCATCACTAAATGCATATTTGTCATTCTTTTTAATGGTTGCAGTTACAGAGCATCCCACTGGATGATGTACCATAATGTAGGCATTTTCTAACCCTCTGCTAATATAAACGTCATATTCAAGAATATACTTGCACCTATATCTGAGTGAAATTCTGCTATTTCTACAGTATAGATGTCTGAATTTTGATGGCTACGCCACACAATATCACATTTACAATTTTGATGGAGATTGCCCTCTAAAAACAATCATTCAACACATATTTATTGGATATCTATTTTGTGTCAGACACTCATGAGGCCTTAGGAATTCAGTTATGAACAAAACAGACACAATTCCTAGTGAAGAGCATTATCATTAAACAAATAATCACACAAATCAATATGTTATTTTAATTGTGGTAACTGCTCTGAAGGAGGAGAATGGGGTTCTCAGAATGTAGATGGAGGAAACTAAGTTATACTGGGGGTTTGTGGACAGCCTCCACTGAGCTGAGAACTAAAGGGTGAATAGAATATGGGGAAGACTGGGAGCCTGGGGCGTGACTGAGGCAGAAAGCCTTCCAGACAAAGGGAAAGTCTATGTGGAGGCCCTGGGGTAGAACAGAGTGTGCTGTGATGAGGAATGCACAAAGGGACCTGTGCCTTTGCAGCCAGCAAGATTTAAAGGTGTTTTCTTTGCTCCCTTCTATTACTGTGTGAACATTCCTTGATTTTCAATGAAAGCCTTTTTGAGAAGTGTGTAACTGCACGCGTTGAGTTTGTCAAATTCGAAATGCACATCAAATCTACTTCACAACATTAACCAAATTCCCCAAATCCCTGTGCATCCCAGCATATTTCTTCCATTTTAGGACCTAAAGTATGAGAGAAATTTCCTGTTTCTGCAAAACCAGTTTGTTCATGTAAAGCAAACTGTGTTTTTCTGTTCAGTTCGTGTTCCTAGATGCTCCCTCTGGGGGTCCTGGATCCTTCCTTGTCCTAGCCAATGAAATGCAAGTCCTGAGGGGAGGGAGAGCACTAGGCTGGGAAGCTGACCCTTCAGATTCCCTTTTCAGTTCTGCCTGCAATGCTGCGCGTGCTGTCAAACACAGGCCTCCCAGTCTGTGTTTCCTCTGGGCTCCCACAGCATCCTGGGATAAACTTGTCATCACAAGCCCCATACTGTCATTTAATCTTTCCTGTTCATGCTCAGTAAGTGTTTATCGAAAAGATATGCTGTATTAGCACAAAGTTAGAAAACATCTAAATCATGGTTCAATCATTCAGCAGAATACTATGCAACTATGAAAAGAATGAGGTAAATATATGTTTACTGATATAGATAGATGTCCATGAGCTGTTAAGAGAAAAAAGCAAACTAGAGAACACATGTAGTACAGTATTATTTTTCTTTTTAAAAAGTATATGCACACATATCCATATATAGAATATGTTTACTTTTTTTTTTTTAGTTGGAGTCTCACTCTGTCGACCAAGCTGGAGTGCAGTGGCATATTCATGGTCACTGCAGCCTCAATCTGCTGGGCTCTGGTGATCCTTCCGCCTCAGTCTTCCAAGTAGCCGGAATTACAGGCATGTGCCACCACGCCCAGCTAATTTTTTTGATTTACTGTAGAGATGAGGTCTCGCCAAGATGCCCAGGCTGGTCTCGAACCTGTGGGCTCAGGCAATCCTCTAACCTCGACCTCCCAAAGTGCTGGAATTATAGAGCTGAGCCACTGTGCCCAGCCTTTTTATTTATACATTTCTGTATTGTCTGAATTTGCTACAGTGTACATGTATTACACTTGCAATTAAAGTGAATAATTGAGTGAACGAATTAACAAAGACTTTTTATTTTTTTCAGAGGGGCAAATTAAGAAGAAAATCCAGTCCTTAAGTTTCTCTCTCCAATCTATTTTTCAAGTTTGGGACCTGCTCTTTCAACTTTTTTTTTTTTTTTGAGTTGGAGTCTCACTCTGTCGCCCAGACTGGAGTGCAGTGGCACACTCCCAGCCACCACAGCCCCAAACTGCTGGTCAGCCTTCCAAGTGGTCGGAACTACAGGCACGTGCTACCACGCCCGGCTAATTTTTTGACTTATTGTAGCAATGAGGTCTTGCCAAGTTGCCCAGGCGGTTCTCCAACCCGCGGGCTCAGGCAATCCACTCACCTCAGTTCCCCAAAGTGCGGGATTATAGGCTGAGCCACTGAGCCCGGCTCAACTTTTTTTTTTTTTTTAGTTGGAGTTTCATTCTATTGCCCAGGCTAGAGTGCAGTGGCAGGTTCACGGCTACTGCAACATTGACCTACTGGGCTCAGGTGATCCTTCTGCCTCAGCCCTCCAAGTAGCTAGACCAGGCATGTGCCACCACACCTGGCTAATTTTTATTTTTTTTTGGTTTTATTGTAGAGAAGAAGTCTCGCCAAGTTGCCCAGGCTGGTTTCGAATACGTGAGCTCAGGCAATCCTCTCACTTCGGCCTCCCAAGACCATAGGTGTAAGCCACCACGCCCAGCCCTTATTTTTGGATAATAATTTTATTTCTTAATTTTTTTATTGTAGAGACGAGGTCTCGCCAAGTTGCCTGGGCTGGTCTCAAACCCGTGGGCTCAGACAATTCACTCGCCTCAGTCTCCCAAAGTGCTGGGATTACAGGCTGAGCCACCGAACCCAGCCTGGATAATAATTTTTAAAAAAATTTTCAAAAGATGTTCATGATATAATTTTTTAAAAACCACCCAATCTGAACAGTATAACCCCAGTTTTGGGAAAAAATATTTGCATATGTATTAAAAAGTTCTTTTAAAAATCACTAATGGGGCTATCCCTGGTTGTGGGGTGGATTAAGGGAAACTGGCATTTTCTATTGCTTGAATACTTTACATTATGTATATATTTCTTTTGCTATTGGAGAAATAATGATGGTTTTATTTCCTTTTTTACTGTTTTCATATTTCTTTTCATTCGAGTCACCTATTCATTCAATAATGTTTACTGAACATCTGCTATGTGCCTGAAATTCTTCTTAAGCTCATGGTCTGGTGGGAAGACTCACAAAAAAACAATGTATTAATAGTTTGTGAGAGCCGGGCTTGGTGGCTCAGCCTGTAATCCCGTGCTTTGGGAGGCTGAGGTGAGTGGATTGCCTGAGTCTGCAGGTTCAGGACCTGCCTGGGCAAATTGGCAAGACCTCATCTCTACAATAAATAAAAAAATTAGCCGGGCGTGGTAGCACGCGCCTGTAGTTCCAGCTACTTGGAAGGCTGAGGCGGA
>CAUYQG010256199.1:0-14573 GCA_963574415.1 Tarsius wallacei
GCCTGTAGTTCCAGCTACTTGGAAGGCTGAGGCGGAAGGATCGCCGGAGCCCAGCAGGTCGAGGCTATGGTGGCCGGGAGCGGCCACTGCACTCCAGTCTGGGTGACAGAGTGAGACTCCAACTCAAAAAAAAAAAAAAAAAGTTAGCCAGGCATAGTGGCACATACCTGTAGTCCCAGTTACTCGGGAGGCTGAGGTGGAAGGACTGCCTGAGCCCAGGAGGTCGAGGTTGCAGTGAGCCATAATCATGCCACTGCACTCCAGCCTGGGAGACAGAGCAAGACCTCAAAAATGAGCTTGCCACTTTCAGGGGACTAAAAGAAATGAATGTAACTGGAGGGCAGCAAGCAAAAGCAGCAGGAGAGTCAGAGTGGTAAGCAGGAGCCACAGGGAGGAGTTTGGATTCTCTTCTAAGTGCTATGGGAAACCATTAAAAGATTTTAAGCAGGGAAGAGACAAACAACTCTTGGCTGCTCTGGGCAAAGTGAAACAGAGACAGATAGGAATAGAAACTGGGAAGCCTTGGTAAGAGTCCATCATGGTGTTCCAGGTAAGAGAAGACGTTGGCACAAGAGGGTAGTGGCAGCAGGGATGAAAGAAGACTTCATATTATGTAAGTAATATTATAGAAAAAGTACTGACAGTAACTTGGTGAGGATTAGATGTAGGGCACAGGTCCCCAACCCCCAGGCCACGGACCAGTTCTGGTCAGTGGTCTGTGGCCTGTTAGGAACCAGGCTGCACAGCAGGAGGTAAACAGCAGGAAGCGAAGCTCCACCTACTGTCAGATCAGCAGTGGTAGTAGATAGGTAGATTCTCATAAGAGAAGGAACCCTACCTACGGTGAACTGCACTTGAGAGAGATCTAGGTAGCCAGTTCCTTATGAGAATCTAATGTCTAATGATTCCCTCACTCCCCCGTCCATGGAAAACTGTCTTCCACAAAACTGGTGCCTAATGGCAAAAAGTTTGCGAACCGCTGATGTAGAGGGTGGTGAGAGAAAAGAAAGAATTTTATTTGAGAAACTGGGTAGATAGTAGAGCCACTTATGGAAATGGGGACAAATGGAGGAGAAAAAGTTTACATGGAATTAGGTGTTCAGCTTTGGACTTAGGAAGCTCGAGATACCAGTGAGGATGTGGAATCATCAACAATCACGAAAGCCTGGAGATACCCACACCCAGGGAGAGAGCACACTGAAAAAACAGGATCCAAAGAATGCTAATGGTCAAGCAGAAGGAGAAGAATGGACCATACACGTGGGAAGAGACAGTGGAGATAAGCAGTTTGATGAGGAAGTACATGGTCCTCCTTCAAGAAGTCTCTGGTGACCTATCAAGTCAAGGTTACATATCTTGTACTCCCCCAGCAGGGCACTTTTGATACCCCTGTAATTGCCCTTTTCAACTGGGCAGTGATTTGAGGATGTAAAAACACGACTGGCAGGAACCAAAGTCCAGTATCTTGGCACTTAGCAAAACACAATGCTGGTTTAATTGGAACTACATGAGCTTATCCCCCAATACATTAGCACCCCGAAGCGTCCTTTCTTTTTCACTCAAGAGCCACTGTCAACTATCATTGGCAAGAGCATGGGGTATCACTGGCAAAAAAACAGGGTCCAACCTTAGATTCTGTCAGCATAAAGCTGCATAACTTTGGGTACGTTACCAGCCTCTCAGCATCTTTCCTGATTTATAAAGCCAAAGGGTTAGACTAGACAATTTCTTAGGTTTCTTCTAGCTCTAAAACTCTATAATCAGAGTACAGAAAGGGTGGGAGAAGGCATGCTGGATGACAGCTGGTTGGAAAAGACTGGGAGGAGGAACCCTCCTGGTTGTGGTTAACAAAGCCTGTCTGACCTGCACTGTCTCCACCTCTGCCAGAGCCTCTCAAGCTATGCTGGCTTTCTTTGACATCCCCCCATGCAAGTTTCACTCAGTCACTTGAGATCCTCTAACTGAAGCAACTCCTAGCAAAATGCCCTACATACAGAATACACTAATATCTGCTGACTTCATCTAAAGCTTTAACAAAGTACAATGCTTCTAACACCCCAACCCAACTCCCCAACAAAGAAACACAAACACATCTGCAGGTCTGGATCTGAAAGGGAAAGAAAAAAGGAAACATAAACACAACCAAAGAACGTTTCCTACACTGTCTAACATTCACCAACATTATAACACATCTCTACACTTTTTTTATCAGAACAATTTTTTAAAAAGCAGACAACATTTCTCTTCCTTAGCCTTCATGAGGTATCACTAATGATCTACCTTAAGCTCTTTTGGCCAGGTCCCTATTCACAAAGCAGAGAGATATAAACAAAGAAGATTTCAACCAGTCCACTTCCATCCTTTGGATTAACTTCTCAAGATACTCAGGGGTAAAGCATATTATTTATTTTGTTTAATGCCATTTTCATCCATCCCACAGATCAAGTCCGACGGCCCCGTGGCAGAAAAGGCTTCAGAACAGGGGGGATCTTTGTGACCACTCTGAAGTAGCACCCGAAGTCACTTTTACACTCTTTTCTTATTCTCTTCACAGGAACTATCATCTGACATTCTTATTTATTCACTTTTTACAGTCCATCTCCAGAGTAGGCTCTTTCTTGTCTACCACTACATTGCTTATGCTAGGAACAGCACCTAAAAAACTGGTTAAGGAAAATTAGAACACACATAGAGGATGACCTTAAGCCACATTCAGATACGATGTTAAAATGTAGAAACTATCTTCCAATCAGGCTGATATTCAAGCATTCCAATGAATTTCAAACCTTTCCTATAGAATAGCTTACATGTGCATACTGCAATAAGGATATTTTCCATACTAGCTTGTGTTTTCTCTTTCTTAATTCCCCACAATGAAGTGTCAGATAATAAGCCAGATACACCAGTAATTCACATTACAGTTCTTCCTGCTGGGTCTTCTGCATTACCTACAAAGCAAACATAGCTCTAATGCAGAAAGTACTGATTGTGTCTGTCACCATGAGAACCTTTTCACCCACACTGCAGGTACCCCGGGTATTAAAGGACTTTCAACAGCCTAACTACAATCAAAAAAACTATCCAGTGCAAAGTGACCAAAGTATGCTCTACTATGAAAGCCTTGATTTCAGTATATCTTATTTCAAATGTTTAACTATGATATACTGTTTTACTCCAACATCAATAGAGGTTTATTGTTTTGCTTTGTTACTTTTTTTACCTACACAGAAAGAAAATGAAGACAGCAAGAGTAAGAGGTCCCAGACAGATCTAATGACTACTAAGGTACCTCGAACACAAAGTCCCCAGGAAGAAGAGTGCTTAAGGCATACTGGGGAAAGAACTGTCTTTGGCAAACAAATCTTTTGACTTCCACCTGGTCAAACTGAGAGCAGTCATGATAAATATGATTCCAGTGCACTGTAAGCCAATAACAGACAAGAAGAGAGACAGCCCTTTATGTATTATATCACTCTTTGAGCTGATACAAAAGTTTGCAGCTCAAGACAGAATGGCAGAATTATAGATTAAATCTCAGGTATACTGGCAAAACCAACCAAGTATGGGGAAAGTGAAAGTTTAGAAAACTCCCTAGCATCACAAAAGCACAGTCACAAAAACCAGTATGTTACCTTAATCCAGATTTCAAGTTTGCAAAAAGGAGGGACAGCAGGAAGATATGGATCACAGGGCAACATCTAGCACTAGCGGATTTGTGCTTTGAACAGGCAGTGGGCCATAACAGATCTAGAACAGTACAGGCTTTGAAGCCAAAGGAAGGAGGACTACTCTCACTAGCTCTACGACATTCTAGGGAAAGGAAAGATGACCTAGCTTTAAGGTCTGCAGGGTGGATGTTTTAAGACAATTTAAAATGCCTTGGACAAAATCTAGCAAAAAAAGCTTTTTTTAAAATATATATACAAATATTAGCATCCTTTCCTAGCCATCTGAAAAGTAGGTTGAACTCACCGGAAAAGGTTCAACTCTAATGTCTTGGTACAAATTGATATAATCATTTCAACTATACTCCACTTTATTTTAGAGTTTTTAAAAAAAGTACACAACTGAAAGGTTATGGAACCCAAAAGCCATGCCCCTGGACATGTTACCAATTTTGGCAACTTTCTCTCACATAAAATACACAAAAATTACTTCAGTAGAATAAAGTTCTATAACAGTCTTTTTCCTCATAAGTTATAAAACAAGTGTAATATACATGTGAGTATAATAACTGCTTACAATTTGACTAACTAGGGTTTTTAAAATCCCACATTAAACGTGGTCATAATTCATACCCTAATATAGAATAAATTTTTTATTTTAGAAAACTCCAAATAATCTGTGTAGCCATATAAAAGTGTCTATCTTTGTGACAGACCTGATGTTAACATACAAGAAAACTTCTACCAAACTGTCTCCAAAGTCAACATTATGAGTACATCCCTTACCCATGCTGAAAACCTTACAGAAGTTGTAGAAACTGAATCAATAAGTGATCTAAGTAACCTGGGCAACATCGTGAGACCTCGTCTCTACAAAAAAAAATAAAAAAATTAGCCAGGTGAGATAGCGTGTGCCTGTAGTCCCAGCTACTCAGGAGGCTGAGGTTGCAGTCCAGGAGTTTGAGGCTGCAGTGAACCATATTCATGCCCAGCCTGGACCATGGAGTGAGACCCTGACTCAAAAAAAAAAAGGAAAAAATTGATTTAAGAAAGACATACCACAGTGGGCACATGTCCATCAACCATCACAGTACTAGAAATGTAAGACAAATTCTGAGGTTAGTCTAAAAGTACTTACCAGTCAAAAGCATGGCCTAAGGGCTTCACACACCATAAAATCAGTGAAACTAATTGGGGTTCTTCAGCATCTGAGAGGGAGCATCCGGCTATCATTAAGGAATAAATCGGGGATGCAAATAATTAGTGCACCCTGAGGTGACAGTTAATTCCACTAGCATACTATTTCACAGGAGATTATTAGGCATTCCACTTCATCTCCACACTCTGAAAATACTGAAGCTGGAAATTTCAAAAGTTAGCCAAATGCCAAATGTCCCTTGAAAGAACTTTAATAAGATCCAGCCACAATCCCCCGCACAAGAAGATCTTGGAACTCCTTTGAGCCAACAACATACACAGACCTAATCACACATTATCCACATTTCCCAAGCAGTCAAATGTTCTCTGAAGTCTTTTTTCTGATAACTACTTCTTTCACAAAAAAATAAAAAATAAATAAGGTGCATTCGGCATAGACAAGAATAATATAATATACACTTTCTGTTTTGAAGCACAGAATAGCACCTGGGACTTCAGGAAAGACTGTACTCTGACCAAGTTTTATGCTCTGCTGAAGGAGGAGGCTGGAAACCAAAAGCAAGACAGGTTTTTAAAAGCCAGCTAAGGTACAGCCTGCATTTCTCAGAAGAGTCGCCTATGGCTAAAATCGAGAGCATAAAACAGGAGAGACAAAAAAACAAAGCCCCAAGCCCCTGTAAAGTTTGACCTGGAAGGGAGTCCTCATTTAACAAATGAGAGAACTGCGGCACTGAGGCGGTAGGTAACTTGCAGGGCTACAGTTTATTTGGCAGCAAAGCTGGAAGTAGATTCCTGGTCTTCCAGGTCGGAATTCAATGCAGTTTTTCCACCCACCAAACTGCTACCCCACGTAAGATATATTATAAAACTCTTCACTGAAGCTGTTAACATAAGGGTCCAATTATCATTCAAAGATCAGTCTGTTAGATAATAGTTCGAAAATTCCATCCATTGTACAACAGTTACCAGAAACATCTAATCTTTGAGGGGGGGGGAAGCAGAAACGAAAGGAGAAAAATTCTAATTTTGACCTGACGCCTAAGGACAAACTAAAGGGTTGAATACAGACAGGCAGGCAGACCTAGTATCCACAACCACAAATACAGACAATAACCCCTCCCACAAGTCGGGGAAGTCGACCACTCCTCGGCACCGCCTCCCCAAACTCACTAAATTCCACTCCCATCCCGGCGTACAGAAGACACTGCACCTCCCGTCGCAGCCGGAGAGGGAACGGCCAGACTGGCCACGCTCCTTCAACCACCACTTTCTCCCCACCAAAAGCTTAAAGCCTCAGGTCCCCAAACGGGCGCTCCCTCGCACCCAGAGACCCCGATCACACACCCCGCCCTGCCCACCGCGGCGGGGGAGGGGAGAAAGCCCCACACAGGAAGTGTGTCCCGCGCTCTGCTCCCGGCGCGGAGCCCTAGCGCCCTGCCGCCGGGTACCTGCCCTCCGCCCCCAGCAGGCGAGAGCGGCCGCTCCACATGGCTTCAGGTGTTCACATGGCAGTCAACGGGCCCCTTCCCTCCCGCGGCCCGGGGCGCATTCCGACTCCCCGGCGCCCCAGCGCGGCTCCCGCCCGCCCGCCGCGAGCCCGGCCCTCCGCCCCGCCGGCCTCGCCTCCAGCCCGCAGCGAAGAGACGAGAGCCTCGGTCCCCCCGGGGCAGCCGGGGGCCCCGGGGCAGGCGGCGCTGACCCCGCTGATCTCCGGGCGCCGCCCGCTCACACCCGCCGCCTTTGCGCTCCAGGCCGCGACTAGCAGGTACCTTCCCCTCGCACCCTCAGGCTCGGACAGGCACCCAAGCCCCGCCGGACCCCCAGGCCGGACCGAGACACCTCAGCCCTCAAACGCCAGGCCGGGCCCCCTCCCCTCAGCACCCCTAGGCCCGGCCCGGCCCAGCCCCGGCCCCGCACTCCCGGGCCGGGCAGGGACCTTCCCTGAGCACCCAAGCCCTGGCTCAGAGTCCCGGAGGCTCAGCACTCCCAGGTCGGGCCGGGCCAGGACCTCTGCTCCCAGCCCCCCAGGCCGGACACCCCGGCCTTGCCCCCCACCTCAGGCCCGGTCCTCCCCCTCCCCGCGCAGGCCCGGGCGGCGGTTACCTGCGGGAGCCCCCCGCCCCGTCCCTCGGCCGGGGCCGGGGGCGGGAGGGGAGGGAGCGGCGACAGGGGCGGGCGGCGCTGCGCGGGGTGGGGGTGGGGGTGGCTCCACCGCCTCCAGCTCCGGCGCCCGGGCCGGCGGCGGGGCGGGCCGGGGCCGCGGCCCCTCGAGGCTCGCTCCGGCCCGCGCGCTCACTCCCCAGTCGGGCGCGCCTCAGGACGGGCTCCCCTGGCGGAGGCCGCGGCCGCCTCGCAGGGGCCGAAAGCGGCTCGGCTCGGGGTTTTTTCTCTCCATTCTCCCAACACACAGGAAATAACAGAGCGTCAGGTGACGGCGCGCGGCCAATGGGGAGGCTCGCGGCCGCGGCGCGCGGGCGGGCGGGAGGGCGCGCGGCGGGGCGGGGCGCGCGGCGGGGGCGGGGCCCAGGGGGCGGGGCCGGGGGCGCGCGTGCCCACCCGCGTGCGGCAGCGTCGAGGCCAGCACGCGCCGGGCCGAGCCCGCAGAGACCCCAGCCCCGCGGCCGGGGTCGCGCGGGGTTCCCCCGGCAGCTGCGGGACGCCGCACGCCGCGCCCCCCGTACCATCTTGGCCCGCGCCTCAGGGCCGTCTTGGGGTGGCCGCGAGCCAACTTTCTGGGGAGTTGGTGGCCCGGAATCTCTCTGGGATTTCTGGTGTTCCCTGGAGCCTCCAACGCCAGCATCGCGGCCCGGGCAACTCTCCGGCGAGGGCCCGGCCTCCTCCGGGTGACTATTAAGTTGCGCCGGGCACACGGGCAGCTCCTGCCCGCCAAGCGCCCTCTAGGCGCGGGCCAGCCTGGTTCCCTTGCCACCTCCGCCCCTTGACGCCACCTTGGATGAACGACCTGGGCCCTCGCTGAGCCTCAGTTTCCACCGCAGTGAAAATGAGGAGGGAAACCTACCAACCTCACCTGTAAAATAGACTCTCCACAAACGTCAGTTGCCTTCTGAGGTGGCATGAAGATGCTGCAAAGCCTGGCTGGCCAGACCTGGGATTCAGAATTAATTTGGAGATAAGGCAAAGGATTTGTGGTGCCCCAGGCCTCAGCCGGTTCCCAGCCTCCCTTTGCAAACCTGATGTGTTTATAGAGCAAAGGGGGGAAGGGCTTGACTTTTTTTTTTTTTTTTTTTAAAGAAAATCTCAGTTGTAGAATAACCTCAGATAGATGTTGGTGCCATAGACCCACTGCCACCAAAAGTGAGAAGAGCAGCAAGGATGTGTTTGGGGTGTCTGTGATCTTGCCTCAGACCTCTGACCTAGCCAGATTCTCTCCCCACTTTGGGTCTCAGTTTCCCATCGGTGAGGAGAATTTGGATTAGATGTCCCTAAAGTTGGCTAAAATTGCTGATTCTAAATTAGACTCCCATCTGTCCTAGAAGTTAGGGCAGTCTGTGGCTTCTTCTCTTGAAGCAACTCAACTTGAAAGTAAATTAGGATTGGAAAAGTGCTTCAGGCAGCAGGTGGAGATTGACAGGAACCAGGTGTGGCCTGGGGCCCAAACTTTTATACATTTGAGGTACACAGCTCCCCAGGGCTTGGTTTTACCCTTTTACCTCTCATTCCACCTAGCTAGAGACATTAATGCTTTGCCTTGTGTCAAGCTACCTAGGAGGGTCCCAGAATCCCAGGCAGGGCCTGAAGTGGTTCTGGCCCCCTGGCAGGAGAGGGATGGGGAAGGCAGTGATTTCTCCTGGCTTCTGCCCATCCTCACCAAGTAGGGACCAGCTCCAATGTGGGTCCAGCCTCTTCCTGGGGTCTTGATTCCCAGTACCTCCTGCACACAAGGCAGAGTGCCAGGCTCTTCCGGTACAGAGCCGAACAGGTCACCAGGCCCTGCCCTCTGGTTATTCCCATTGTTCTTCTAACTATGAGTTTCATTTTCAAATTCTCAGGCCCCAAGACTTTCAAAGACTAGTGTCTAGCTTCTGCTTGGGTCAGAGCTACTGAGGGCTAGGGGAAAGAGACTCTCAGCACAGACCCATGTTTTCTGGATAAAATGAAAGAATGCAGGGGAGCTTCCTGAAGACTTGGTGATGGGGGGGACCCCTCAATTTCTTGAAAGAATTCATAAAGAAAGGGGTAGCTCTTTTTCTTATAGTCCCCCTGCCCCATCATTCCTTCTCCCCCCCACCCCACCCCCACCCCTGCCCTTTTTTGAGCCAGAGTCTCTAGTACTCAGGCTAGAGTGCAGTTGCATGATCATGACTCCCTACAACCTTGACCTCCTAGGATCTGGTGATCCTTCTGCGTCTGCCTTCCAAGTAGCTGAAACTAGAGGCACGCACCACCACACTCGGCTAATTTTATTTTTTGTAGAGACAAGGTCTCGCTATATTGCCCAAGCTGATCTCAAATGATCCTCCTGCCTCAGCCTCCTAAAGTACTGGAATTACAGTGTGAAGTCACTGCACCCAGCCTCATCCTTCCCTTCTTCCTTAGGTCACTTGCATCTCAGATTGGGGTTGGGGAGATAGTGACAATCTGTTTCAGAGCCCCATTCAAAAGGATTACAGGCTCAGCCTGTAATCCCGCACCTTGGGAGGCTGAGGTGAGTGGATTGCCTGAGACCGCGGGTTCGAGACCCGCCTGAGCAACTTGGCGAGACCTCATCTCTACAATAAATCAAAAATTAGCCGGGCGTGATAGCGCGCACCTGTAGTTCCAGCTACTTGGAAGGCTGAGGCGGAAGGATCGCCGGAGCCCAGCAGGTGGAGGCTGCGGTGGCTGGGAGCGGCCACTGCACTCCAGTCTGGGCGACAGTGAGACTCCAACTCAAAAAAAAAAGAAAACACTTTGAGGCCACCCAGACCAGTGGGGGAAATCAAGGTGCAAAGAGGTTAAATGGCTTGTCTGAAATCACCCTGATTATTACTTTTATACATATAGTCTCATTCCAAAGTGGATTTAAGATATCTTATCTACAATCTAAAAGACCATATGCATAATGCTTCTTCAAGTCATGCATCTTTCATAAATATTATTTCTACAAGGTTTTTGATAAGAATGAGGTAGCAGGGAGTTTGAGGTATGCCCTGGTGAGTATAGGCGAACATGCGTTATGGTGTGGATTCAGTGTGGAGCCATGGGTTCTCAGTCAGCTATCTCTTGGGAAGGGTGATATCCTTTTAGAAAAATGGTCTCATTCCACCTCTTTACACCTTACTATACGTGAATGCCCCATATATGGCCAAGATTTCTTTAAGAAAACATCTCTGGTGCCACACTACACTGGGCAAATGTATGGTTTAGGGTCTCAATTTTCTGCTATAGAAAAAAGCTACAGTTGGGCACAGTGGCTCACTCTGGTAACCCCAACATTTTGGGAGACCGAGACAGGAGGATTGCCTGAGGCCAGGAGTTTGAGACCAGCCTTAGCAATGTAGTGAGACCTCATCTCTACAAAAAATTAAAAAAATTAACTGGATTTGGTGGCACGTGTCTGTAGTCCCAGCTACTCGGGAGGCTAAGGCAAGAGGATCACCTGAACCCAGGAGGTCAAAGCTACAGTGAGCTGTGATTGTGCCACTGTACTCCAGCCCAGGTGATACAGTGAGACTCCAACTTAAATATAAAACAAAAATAAATAAATAAATAAATAAATAAATAGAAGTCTTTCTCTTACATTGAGAGTTTCCTTAATAAAATTGGATATTGACCATAAGGTCAGTGAATTAACAAACACAATTTGCATTGCTCTGATTGTCATTGGTCGCAACAGGCTTGTCACTAGGGATTAGGCTCCGACAAGCTAGATGACAGTCACTGGGAACAAAGCACCAGGACCCCTGGTGGTGTGAGTGATGATTTCTTTGTACACTTATTCATGCTGTGTCCTTTTGTTTACTGTGTGTTATGAATTGTGATACCAGCAAAGTCGCAAGGTCAAAACCAAAGATACCCAAGATTTGGAAGGCTCATGGGTATATGGCTTTTGAGGCAAACAAGATATTTGTCTTTCTTGATCAAGTCCTTTGATATTGTAGCTTGTAATTAAATCTTCTGATAGCTACAAAGCAGCTTTATCTTTGAAATTCCTACAGGAAATCTCGCTTTGTTATCATGCATCTCGGGTGTCCTAACCTCCACCCCTTTAATCTCTCACTGAGTCAATTGGTTTTATAATTCAATTTTTAT
The DNA here is from genome assembly GCA_963574415.1 of Tarsius wallacei. Taxonomy (NCBI): domain Eukaryota; kingdom Metazoa; phylum Chordata; class Mammalia; order Primates; family Tarsiidae; genus Tarsius; species Tarsius wallacei. The sequence goes on from CAUYQG010256199.1 coordinate 11,076, forward strand.
AAAATAATTTTTCTCAGGCACCCAGTGATCTCTTTGAAGCATATTGGTGTGTAGACAAATGAGGGCTCGCAAAACACCTGGAACTTATTTGTGAAAAATTGTGTATTTATTCTTACATGTTTAAACTTGAGTCACCTTCAAAGTACTCTCCGTTTGATGCACTACATATATTGAGACACTTTTTCTAATGCTCAAAACAGTTTTTGAACTCATCCATGTTGATGCCTTGTAGTGCTTCTGCCATTTTTTGTTTCACCTCTTTCACATTAGCAAAACGTTTCTCTTTGAGGAATTTTTCATCTGGAGAAACAAAAAAGTCACTGGGGGAGAGATTGGGTGAATAAGTAGGGTGGGACACAGGGGTCATGCCATTTTTGGTCAAAAAACGCTGAACACTCATTGTGGTGTGGGTAGGTGTGCTTGTAAATCACTCATGATGAAATGGGCAAATATGTTGAAAGAATCTCCAAAAAAAATTCACTGAAGCCAAACGCAGCCTCTCACCACAACAGTAGCTGGTCCACTGATGCTGATGGGTTCCTAGAACACTCACCTAGTGTGGGAAGCCTGTACTACAAGGGGCCCGCCCTCCAAAAAATAATTCTGTTTTTTTTGTGTGTCCCCCTTGTACAATGCAGGAGCTGCTACACCACAGGAATGCATGAAGTGGGATGGCAATCCAAAATAATTCTGCCTCGGTGTGTGTGGATGGGTAGAAGGAGTGTCGGAAGGCCACGGGGAAGGAGTGACATTTGAGCAAGAGATTTAGGGTAAGTTCCTGTCCCCAAGTAGCTGGGATGGGAAGGACTGTTCCTGGTCTATATACATACTGCGGAGAGGTGTGAGCACACAAAATATACAGAAGGTGGTGACTGGTGCAGCTGGTTAATGTTTACAGGACAGGTAACAGTGTGTAACAGGTGCTGAGCTGGACAGTGGCCACTGGCAGCTGAGGACAGAGATGACTTGGAAAGAGAGGCTGGAGCAAGAGACAGGCTGGAAGGCCATGTGTACCATTGCTTTAGAGTTTGTGTTTATTTCTGAAGGCAGTGTGGCAGTTGCTGCGGTTTAAGCCCAGGAGTAAGGTGATGAGAATTTAGCGTAGAAAAGAATGCTGACTGGGTCATGGAGGGTGGGTCGGAGAGAGGAGAGACTAGAAGCATATTGTGTGGTCCAGGCTGGGGTTGGGTCAGGAAGGTGTCACAATTGGAAGGGGCCCCTCTGGTAAATCTGGCCCTATTTCTTGGCACCCACAAGATCCATGTCTCCAACCTCCCAGCTTGTCTTGTCATCACCTGCTCCAATTTGCAAGGAATTTTTTAAAAATCCCTAAAAAGCTAAATTGGTTATCTCTCCCAGAGCTGAAATTACTTTAGTAAAGATAATGGCTCTTTTTAGTTTGCAGGGTCTCATCTTCTCTTCCAGAGCTTAAAAATAGAAAACAGATGAAAATCCTGAGTATAAATCCTAAAAAGGATTTCAATTCCCTCCCTGTGGGGTGATACATTTAAAGAGCCCTGGGATCTAGAAACTGCCTGAGACTCTTCTGCTTGATGCTTTTTTTTTTTTATTGGTCGATCAAACAGTCAACAGTTATATGCTCTTTCACAGACTTGGTAATGGTTGTTGAGTAGATTCATTCTGTTTTGCATAACAGACCTACACCCAGTCATGTCTATTACTATTTCAGGTTAGGTAGGGGCGGGGATGGCAAGAAAGGAGGTGAGGGGAAGCCTGTTTTAGCTGTTGCTTCCAAAATTAACTCGGGGAAGGGCTGGTGGCTCACACCTGTAATCTCAGCACTTTGGGAAGCCGAAGTGGGAGGCTCGCTTGAGGCCAGGAATTCAACACCAGCCTGGGCAACATAGTGAGCCCTGTCTCTATAATTAATTAACTTATTAATTAAATTAAATAAAAAATCCAAAAAAATTAATTCCGTTTCCAATGAAGACGTCTGTTCAGTTAGATTCATTTTCTTGGGCCATGCCCAGTGAAAGGCACAGGGAACAGTCAGAGCCCCCCCACCCAAGATGGCGCCGACCACTCGGGCCACATGGAAACAACAAAGGCCCTAAGTTCCAGCTTCCCCCTATACTATTTCTCACACGCGCAAAGTTCAAACCTGCTAGCCAACAATCTCCTCCTATGACAAATCAGCTCTATAGTATCCTCCAATAGTAATTAACACACCTTTGGCCCACCCTATTTCCACTCTACTCTACCCAATAGAATGCTAGCACGACCTCTTCCTGCCCTCGCTAAACTAATAAATACAGCCCCTCCCTGCATAACACTCTCTCTCTCTCTCTCTCCCCCTCTACCTCTATAGCCGCCACTTTAATAAATCTCTTGGTCCCCAACGGGTATGGAGTTATTACTGGCGCCCAAGTACTTTCACCCAGAATAGCTGCATTTTCTTTTTACCCCTGTGCCCTAGAATTGCAACCCCCTTGTGCCGTCTCCAGACTCCCATCCTGTGTGCCAGATTCGCCCAGGGATTGCCCCTTGGAAGCCCCTGGCAGGGGACTCTAAGTGGGCCTTTAGGCTTATGCTAGTTGAGTGAGCCAACTAATCCAGCCTAGACATAATGAAACTTTACTTCAATGACTCATCTAAAAAATCTCTTCTAAAGCCTTCTTAGCCAGGGGGCCTGGAGATATTAACTAGGGTGGGTGTGGGGGTGGGGACAGCAGAGGCTCCCAGTCACATTGCATCAGCACTTATGTAAATTAGAAAGAGAGTACAGGCACCCTCCATTTTCAGTGTCCCTGTGAGAACTATGACCCAATGCTAGAGAGAGATGACAAGGCTCATGTCAGCAGGCTTCCAGTCTCCTTTTTCATCCTTTCTGAAATTGCTGATAAGATCATCTTTTTAGAAGTAATAACATCTTTTTATTTTTAAAATTTTTATTTTAAATATGTGGGGTACAATTCAGGATTAGGTATACAAACTGCCCCAGGCAGTTTACCACTACTACCAATCCCTTTCTTACAGTATTACGATAGTTGTTCAAGGTCTGCTTATGAGTGAGAACATGTGATACTTGGTTCCTTGTATCTGTGATAGATCACTCAATATTATAGCCTCTAAGTCCATCCAAGTTGCTGCAAAGTTCATAATTTTGTTCTTATTTATGGCTGTGTAATATTCCATTGTGTATATGTACGACATTTTTTAAATCTAGTCCTCTTTTGATGGGCAGCATGGCTGGTTCCATGTTTTTGCTATTGTGAATAATGCTACAATAAACATGCATGTGCAGGTATCTTTTTCATAGAGTGATTTGAGTTTCTCTGGGTACATTTCCAGCAGGGGAATTGCAGGGAGGTCAATTTTTAGGTCTTTTAGGGATCGCCACACTGTTTTCCACAGAGGTTGTACTAGTTTACACTTCCACCAACAGTGTAGAAGTGTTCCCTTTTCCCCACATCCTCTCCAGCATCTGTTGTTTTCTGAGTTATTGATGATGGTCATTCTGACTGGAGTTAGGTGGCA